>AWOL01S0133143.1:0-12549 GCA_000715115.1 Nicotiana otophora
CGAAGTCAAATTTAGCACTTTAAGGCCAACTTAAGGAACCAAGTGTTCCGGTTTCACCTCAAATACTTCCACATCCCGAACCAACCATCTCCGCAAGTCATAAATCATTACAAGCACCTACAGAAAGTTTTATTTTAGGGAACGGGGTTCTAAAAGTTAAAATGACCTGTTGGGTCATTACACCAAACCAATCCGATAATATATTTATATAAGTTTTAAAAATATTTTATACATATAAATATATATTGTAATGTAATTTATAAATTTTTCTTAAACTTTTTCACAATTTTATCTTTTAACGTATATTTCAAGTTTAGACTTAACATTCTTGAATGGTAAATAAATTTTATAGCCCATAAATGTAGTAACTCAAACAAAGTTCAAATCAATACTAATGCTAACAAAAGAATTCAATTCAATACTAGGAATGCCGAAAGTGTTGGATAATTATTTTAGTTTTACATTGTTTATAATGAAAATGCGTAACTTAATTTATCTTTTTCTTTAGTACTTAGTTATATAATTAATATTAGTACTTATTAGCTATACTTATTTTAGCAAGACCTATATAGTATTTTTAGATTATATTTTTCATTATGGCTTATTAATTAACAATATTTATTTTATGTAATTTTGTTATTTTATCTTTGTTATTGAATATTTTAGTATAATGCTATGACTTATCCCATATTATTATGTTAGTTTCTTGGAAAACACATTATATAATTGTACTTTACTATGGCTTAAGAAATATTTGGAGCACAAGTTACATATTTTATGCTATGAAGACTTTATCGGAAAAAACTCGAAAACCCGAAAAAACCCGAAAATCCCCGAAAAATCCGAGAAAAACCGAGATTGAAAAATTCGATTTTATTGGTTTGGTTTATAAATTTGAAAATCCGACACCATTGTTTGGTTTGATAACTGAAAAATTCGAACCAACTCGACCTATGTATGCCCCTAATTGCTTCTATTTTCTTATGAAAAACGTGACTGCAAATAGTACGATTTAATATGTATGAAGCATACTTATCGTCAAGTTGTTGTCGGACAAGATTTTCGAATAGATATCCTTCACGAATTATTCGTACTCCCTCCGTTTCACTCCTTCGTTTGGCATTATTTTATCATCAATTTGTGTTGAAAATAATGACACGTCTATATATATAATCTTAAGAAGAAATTGAGTTCATTACTCAAATGGTTACTCAACTATTCAAAATTATCTACTAAAATTAATTTTCTTATCGTTAGTAACAACAAAGTCATTTAACTATGCGTATAATACTCATAGTTAAATAAAAGTTTTAAAATAAATATTCCATGCACGTAATATAAAAACTAACTATTTAAAATAAAGGTATTTTATATTAATACATTATATATTCTTGAGTATTATGCTCAATTATATTATTATTTTGATATTATATATTCTAAAAAATTAATTTTTTATTAATTATTATACAAATAAAAAAATTATTCTATAGGTAAGTCCATAATGTAGATTAAAGAGAGAAAAAATTATAATATTAAAAAAGTTAAAAAAAAAAGAAGAAAATAAAAGTTAATAATTTAAAGGGTAAAATATGTATTTAACAATGAAAAGTTTGAGAAATTTGGTTGAGTGACCTTCTGAGTGTTATAAATATAGTTAAGTAATTTTTCTGTTACAAGCGAAAGAAAGATGACTTTACTAGAAAATTTCGTATAATTGAGTGACCATTTAAGTAATGGACTCGAAGAAATTTTTATAGCAACACAAAGACGATAACATACTTAAAATTATAAGTTTCAATAGTTTTTCATTATTTTAAATATCTTTCGAGTCAAATAATGCAATAAATTGAAACAGAGGGAGTAAGGGACCAATTAAGTGTTCCTAAAATTTCCAAAAGATAAAGACAGGTCAAAAGACCTCCGTCATCTACTTTTTTAATTTCCTCTTTCAGCCGAGGAAAGCCAAAAGCCAGTTGCCTCTCTACCAAAACTGAACCGTCACATCATCAGTACTCCGCTATTTCAGCTTCAGATCAAAATTCCACTAGACGTTCAGGGAATTACCAACCTACTATGTGGGATTTTGAGTATATTCAGTCCATACACAATGATTATGCGGTAAAATAATGTGTTTAGCACATATTCATGTTATTCAATATAATTATCTGCATTATTAATTCGTTGTAATATCATTCAAAAGATTACGTAGCTGATCATTAATTGTAAATGTGTTGCGTAGGGAGAGAAGTATATGAAGCGTTTTAACGAACTGAAGGAGGAAATGAAGAAGATGATAATGGCTGAGGGATCACAAGAGTTAGAGAAGTTGGAGCTGATTGATAATTTACAAAGGCTTGGAGTTAGTTACCACTTCAAGCATGAAATCATGCAAATTTTGAGCAACATAAACCAGCACACTCCAGCCACAAGACATTCATTATACGCCACAGCTCTGAAATTTAGACTCTTGAGAGAACATAGTTTTCATATCTCTCAAGGTAATGTTTTTGCCAAACCAATTTCCTTCTTCTTTCATGCATATGATATTTGGTCATTTTATTTAATTTCTTCCTTGTGTTTTAGATATACTGTACGATTTCAAGGACGAGCAGGGTAACCTCAAGCAGAGTCTTTGTAAAGATACAAAAGGATTGTTACAATTATATGAAGCATCATTTCTCTTTGACGAAACTGAAAGCACTTTTCTAGAGTGTGCAAATAAATTCGCAATGTCACATCTACAGAATTATTATCTCAAGAATAAATATAATAGGAGTAATCAAGACAATCTGACAGTCGCATTAGTGGGCCATGCACTGAAACTTCCTTTGTATTGGATGATGTTGAGANATTGAGAGTTGAGACAAGTTGGTATCTTAACATTTATGAGAATATTTCAAATGCTAATGAGCTGGTCAAGTTGGACTTCAACATTGTTCAAGCAACACATCAAGAAGATTTGAAAATCCTGTCAAGGTGACTAGATATATATCTTTTAAGTGACTAATCTTTATATATTTATGAGAGTTGTTCTCATTTTGCACCCCTAAGGTATGTCCTCTTCTATGGTTCGCACCATATCTTAGTATTATTTTTAATGAATTAAACCTTATTTTCTTGAAAAATAATAATATTATTTTCAAATTATCTGCAAGGTCAAAACAAGAAAAATAGTTATACAGAAGAAAAACGTAGGTGATAATGTATGAAATCTGGATGGTGAGAATTATATTAACAACAACAGCAATAACTCAGTGTAATCTCACAAGTGAGGTCTGGGGAGAGTAGGATGTACGCAGCCTTATCCCTATCCTTTAAGGGCAGAGAGACTGTTTCCGATAGACCCTCCCTCGACTAAGAAAAGATGGAAGAAACACTGATAACAAATAATAATCATACAAGATATATATTTAGAAAACTAAATTCAAGAATGCAAAAGAGAAGATGGCAGGAGTACTGGTAGCAAGTAATAACAATACAAGATATGTCGTGATAACAAACTAAGGGAGTACTGATGGCAAGTAATAACAATATAAGATATGTGGTAATAATAGACTAACGATAAAAGGGATACCATACAAACGGTAATACTATTGAATAAAGAAAGACAAAGGGGAACGCTCGACTACCTACTAACCTTCTACCCTTAATTCTCGACCTCTACACCTTCCTGTCAAGGGTCATATCCTCGGTTAGCTCAAGTTGCGCCATGTCCCGCCCGATCACATGTCCACAAGATTTTTTTGGTCTTTATCTACCCTTCCTCACACCCCCCAAGGCCAACCTATCACACCTCCTGACTGGGGCATCTGCGCTTCTCCTTTTAACATGCCCGAACCATCTTAGCCTCGCCTCTCGCATCTTTTCCTTCACATGGGCCACTCCTACCTTGTCCCGAATAACTTCATTCCTAATTTTATCTAACCAAATATGCTCACACATCCATCTCAACATACTCATTTCAACTACTTTCATCTGCTGGACATGGGAGTTCTTGACTGGCCGACACTTTGCCTTATACAATATAGACGGTCTAACCACTATCTTGTAGAACTTACCAAACTAAATCAAACAAAATCATAGTCGGGTTTTTTTTCTCGGTTTGACTCGGATTATCGGCTTGGTGCGGTTTGTCGGTTTCATTTGTACATCCCTAGCTATAAGCATAGTTAAGTGACTTTTCTGTTACAAACAAAAGAAAAATGACTTTACTAGAAAATTTCGTATAATTGAGTGACCATTTAAGTAATGGACTCGAAGAATTTTTTATAGCAACACGATGACATACTTAAAATTATAAGTTTCGATAGTTTTTCATTCTTTTAAATATCTTTCGAGTCAAATTGCAATAAATTGAAATAGAGGGAGTAAGGGAACTAGGAAGTTCTTATTTTCCTGGCCAGCCTTGACAGTCCAAGAAAAAGCATCATAGATAACCCAAATATGACACCAATTAAATGTTCCTGAAATTTCCAAAAGATAAAGACAAGTCAGAGGGTAGGTTTATTTTTATAGTACCATGATAATTATGAAGGCATAGACTTCCCTCGTCCACTTACTATTATTTTTAGTTCTATCTATTTGCTGTGTCAAAATAAAGAGACACACAAAAAGCATGTGTAAGTTTTTCCCTGTTATAAAGATGAATCTATATATTTAGATAACATTAAGCTAAAAATATATTCTCTCTACACACTGAAGTGAATCAATATAATGGACGTGGCAATATGTACCAACGTATGGATGCTACACATGGCCACCTCCAAAAGACCTCCCTCATCTACTTTTTTGTTGTAATATCATTCAAACGATTACGTAGCTGATCATCCATTGTAAATGTGTTGCGTAAGGAGAGAAGTATAGGAAGCGTTTTAACGAACTGAAGGAGGAAATGAAGAAGATGATCGATAATGGCTGAGGGATCACAAGAGTTAGAGAAGTTGGAGCTGATTGATAATTTACAAAGGCTTGGAGTTAGTTACCACTTTAAGCATGAAATCATGCAAATTTTGTGCAACATAAACCAGCACACTTCAGCCACGAGAGATTCATTATACGCCACAGCTCTAAAATTTAGACTCTTGAGAGAACATATGGTTTTCATATCTCTCAAGGTAATGTTTTTGCCAAACCAATTTCCTTCTTCTTTCATGAATCTGATATTTGGTCATTTTACTTAATTTCTTCCTTGTATTTTAGATATACTATACGATTTCAAGGATGAGCAGGGTAACCTCAAGCAGAGTCTCTGTAAAGATACAAAAGGATTGTTATAATTATATGAAACTTAATTCCTTTCTGCCGAAATTGAAAGCACTTTTCTAGAGTGTGCAAATAGATTCGCAATGTCACATCTACAGAATTATTATCTCAAGAATGAATATAATAGGAGTAATCAAGACAATCCGACAGTCGCATTAGTGGGCCATGCACTGAAACTTCCTTTGTATTGGATGATGTTGAGAGTTGAGACAAGTTGGTACCTTAACATTTATGAGAATATTTCACATGCTAATCCTCTTCTGCTGGAGCTGGCCAAGTTGGACTTCAACATTGTTCAAGCAACACATCAAAAAGATTTGAAAATCATGTCAAGGTGACTAGATATATATCTTTTAAGTGACTAATCTTTATATATTTATGAGAGTTGTTCTCATTTTGCACCCCTAATGTATGTCCTCTTCTATTGCACCATATCCTAGTATTAGTTTTAATGAATTAAACCTTATTTTCTTGAAAAATAATAATATTATTTTCAAATTATCTGCAAGGTCAAAACAAGAAAAATAGTTATACAGAAGAAAACCGCAGGTGAGAATATATGAAATCTGGATGGTGAAAATTATATTAACAACAACAACCCAATGTAATCTTACAAGTGGGGTATGAGGAGGGTAGGATGTACACAACTTTACCCCTACCCTGGAAGGGCAGAGAGACTATTTTCGATAGACCATCGGCTAAGAAACTATGGAAGAAGTACTGATAGCAAATAATAATCATACAAGATATATATTTAGAAAACTAAATCCAAGAATGCAAAAGAGAAGATGACAAGAGTACTGGTAGCAAGTAATAACAGTACAAGATATGTCGTGATAATAAACTAAGGGAGTACTGATAGCAAGTAAAAACAATACATGATATGTGGTAATAACAGACCAAGGATAAAAGGGATACCATACTAACAATAATACTATTGAACAAAAAGAAATACAAAGGGGAGCACTCGACTACCTACTAACCTTCTACCCCTAATTCTCGACATCCACACCTTCCTGTCAAGGATTATGTCCTCGGTTAGCTCAAGCTGCACCATGTCCCGCATGATCACCTTTCCCCAAGACTTCTTTGTCCTTTCTCTACCCTTCCTCGCACACTCCAAGGCCAACCTCTCACACCTTCTGACTAGGGCATCTACGCTTCTCCTTTTAACATGCCCGAACCATATTAGCCTCGCCTCTCGCATCTTTTTCTCCATATGGGTCACTCTCACCTTGTCCCAAATAATTTTATTCCTAATTCTGTCTAACCAAATATGCTCACACATCCATTTCAACATCCTCATTTCAGCTACTTTCATCTGCTGGACATGGGAGTTCTTGACTGGTCAGCACTCTGCCCTATACAATATAGTCGGTCTAACCACTACCTTGTAGAACTTACCTTTAAATCTCAATGGCACATTCTTATCGCACAAGATATCGAAAGCGAGCCTCCACTTCATCCACCATGCTCCGATACGATATGTGACATCCTCATCAATCTCCCCATCACTCTAAATAACAGACCCAAGATACTTGAAACTCTCCCTCTTAGGAATGAGTTGTGTATTAATTGTCACATCCCCGTCCGCTTCCTAGGTAACACAGCTGAACTTGCACTCCAAGTATTCTGTCTTGGTCCTGCTCAACTTGAAACCTTTAGACTCAAGGATATGCCTCCAGACCTCCAGCCTCTCGTTAATACCACCTCGCGTCTCATCAATCAGAACTATATCGTTTGCAAATAACATGAACCAAGGCACCTCCCCTTGAATTATATTAAGTCCATCTGAAATAAAGGGAAGTCCTTTTTTTAATTTCTACAATACATTTTATTACTTATATTTTGATGTTATTTCTCTTTCCAAGGGCTAATAATATGTTTTAATTATTATTTTCACAAATGCCTCTGATTAGTGTTTTATCCCTTAATGTGGGATGTTCCGGCACCAATCCAAATTTAGCCAGGCCTAATGCGGATACTTGAAAGTGGATAGAAAAAAAAGGCTTAATTTGGAGGAGTTGAGATACTCTCTAATACCTTGAATATTTATCTAAGAATATATGAAATATATTCGGTCCAATAATTACTTTGGTAGTTAAAGATTTATTATACTATATAGGTTTAAAATCGATTATTTAGAAATTAATATACTTGATAATTTCTCTCATACAACATTAGTTTTCATGCAAAGATAGTGGAAGATCACACGCCTTGCAGAAAAGTTGCCATTTTCAAGGGATAGACTGGTGGAGGCTTTGTTTTTTGCAGTGGGGATAATATTTGAGCCTCAGCACAGCTACTGCCGAAGAACGTTTACAAAACTTATTGCTTTTGTTGCAGTCATAGATGATATTTATGATGTTTATGGCACACCCGATGAGTTGGAAGTCTTCACTAATGCTATTGAAAGGTAAACTTTAGGGAAGCAGTAAATTTGATATATTCATTTGCTCATTGGTTAACTATACTAATTAATTAATTGCTTCGCTGTCTAGAACGGTTTAGCGAAAGACAGGTGCCTTTAATTATGACTTTTACAAAGGAAATTGGAGAAATTACTCCGTTACTAGTTTTCTAATTAAATATAAATTCATATGGGAGACTGCAAAAGCAATGGAACAACTTCGAGACTATATGAAAGTATGTTATGTTGAGCTCTTCAATACTACCAATGAAATAGCTTGTGAGGTTCTCAATGAGCAAGGGATCAACGTTCTACCCTACCTTATAAAATCTCTAAGATTCATTCTACTTAAGAGTTATTCTAATTTCTTCATTCTCCTTCTCGTTTTCTGAACCATTTGTATTTTTTAAAATTATGGGTTCATTAGAATTTGATGTTCGTTGAAATTTCACATTTATATTTATGTTTTATGTCAAAAATGATAGATTTAGTTGAACCTATTAAACTCATGCTACATCTTTTATTTGAGACATGAAGTTATTAATTAGTGGGCAGATTTGTGCAAATCTTACCTACAAGAAGCAAAGTGGTACTACAATGGATATACGCCAACTCTGGAAGAATACATGGATAATGCATGGATCTCAGTTGTAGTTCCTATGGTATTAGTCCATGCATTTCCCCTTGTTACCAATCCAGTTCCCAAAGATGCATTTGAATCCTTAAGCAAATATCCTGACATCATTCGCTGCTCTGCTATAATTGTTCGTTTCGCCAACGATTTGGGGGCATTATCGGTATGCTTTTATACCTTTCTCTCAGATAAAACTTACTTATATTTGACTCCTGAATTGACATTGCTTTATGATATATTTCAGTGGAGACATTGTGATTGAAGAGGAGATTTCTAATTTATAAACTTTTTGTTTGAAGAGTTAACCCAAATAGCCGCTCACCCAATTACTTAAACTAAAAATAGCAGGTGAAAGTATAATACAGTATGCATAATTTATGCATTATATATGTATAATTGTGTATAATCAATGTATAATTGATATATATGTCATGAAAAAAATAAACAATGAATATGGCCGGCTATTAGTATAAAGACCCCTTTTAATAATTTTCAAAATCGAGTGTACCTTTAGCAAAAGAGCCTTTATTATCTTTCGGGACAAAAGGAAAACAAATAAAAAATAGTCAGATTTATAACTAATAATTAAAAAATAGCCACAGTTTCAAAAGTAAGAGAAATTTAGTCATTTTTTTATGTAAAGATAAAATCTAAATAAAAACACCCTTAAAAGTCCTGAAAAATTCCAGCATAATATGCTGGAGTTCGAATTTGTTTACATATGAGATTCCAGCATAATGGTTAGAGTTCCAACATAATATGTTAGAATATGCAGGAGCTCCATAATCCATGATATTATGCTGGAACTTTTTGTGTGATGGAGTTCTAACATAATATGCTAAAGTTTATATGGAAGAGATTCATAATCCAACATATTATACTAAAGCTTTCTGTTTTCAGCAAAAATGTGGCTAATTTTCAATCACTTTACGAACACTGCTATTTTTCAATTACCAGTCTGAAAATTACTTAGCCCGTACTATTTTCAAGGGCAAAAGTATACATATGAATCTCGTATAACGCTGAAATTGTTTGGCCTTCAAAATAAATATAATAAATAGATATAACAAATTCTATATGTCTCGATTCATTTAATTTATCTATTTTCTATAATTAATTCAGGAAGAATTGTGGAGGGGTGACGTTCCCAAGTCAATTCAGTGTTACATGAAGGAAAAGGGAGCTTCAAAAGAAGAGGCAAGAGAACACATAAGACTTCGTATAAAGGAGACATGGAAACTCCTAATAAACACAGCTCAAAGGGAGAACTCATTATTTTCTGAGACATTCATTGGATGTGCAGTAAATATTGCAAGAACGGGTCAAATCATTTACCACTATGGAGACGGGCATGGAATTCAAAATTTTGAGATTAAAAATCGTATTTCTAAATTATTTTTTGAGCCTATCAGAATTTCAATTCCATGAAGTCCTATCCTAATTTTGATTTTTATATCTTTAAATAAATAGCCTGTCATATTAATTATTTATTTTTTACCTATATATATAAATTTAACATTGATTATATATTATTATATACATATAATACATAACTTATGTATATATTATACTTTTATTATTATTTTTTGATTGGGTGAATGGTTATTTGGGTTAATTCTTTTATGCATTTCTTATCAAGAAAGACCACTGTAAACAAAAAAGGACAAAAAACACTACGTATCTAAACTATTATGAATGGAAGGGCCAAAACAGCTGTATTTTGGGTAGCTGGATGACATTGACAAGTGTGTCTATGTTATGAGAAATGTGACTGCAAATAAAGCGCAGCCTAAAGAAATGAAGACGTAATTTTTCTTATGAGAAACAAAGACATGATTTAACACGATGAGAGCTACTCAACAAGTTTGGTGGCCTAAAGACAAATTTTAATTTGAGGCCCTTTTAAAAAAATTCTATATATTTTTAGTTCAAGTAGATTTATTTAGTTTTTTAAGTATAAAATTACTTAAAATTTTTCGCATAAACCATTTAATCTCTCATGTGCAATATCGATCTTAAGTAATAGAACCCGATTCAAGAAGTTGATAAATTTATATTAATCTTTTTTTCAATGTTTCAATATACTTGTTGCAATGATGAAAACCTGAGGAAAAAATAGAGTTTAAAAGTATATTACGTATTTTCTAATGATTAATGTAATCCTTTTTTTATATAAAATATTTTACTTTTCTACTTTGAAATACTTAATATTTTCTTAAAAAGATTTGGGGCCTCACTCACGAGAAGAGTTGTGGTGGGATGGATAGTATATCTCCTTTTTTTTAACCGAAAGTATTCGGTTTCAGTATTTGGAATGAAAAAGAATCCCTTCTCAGGAACATTTCTCACTTTAATGAACTTTACACCATACGAATTCGAATTAATCAATACCTCAAATTAAATACTGGACATCAAATAAAAATTGAAAAACAAAAATTGGGGCCCCAAAACTTTTGGGGCCTAAATCTACCGCTTTAGCGGCTTTACCCTCTGGCCGCCCCTGAACATGATTTGATACATAACACGTCCACTATAGAGAAAATCAATTTTATTTTAGTAAGAAATATTGAAAGGAGTAACAAGCCCATTAATTCTTGATGAGACTGTTTCTACATGTCTCGCCTCTTAAGTCTCTTCATCAGAAGCAAATTCTATTTCAGTCATTAGGATCTAAGGGCCCTTGAGTACTTTAATTGAGCCAACTTTGTATCCACAAAATGGATTCAAGAATTCTCTAATTTTCCCTAGCTAGGCTAACCGCTAGCTATTTGAGTATTTGAAAACGAAATGCAAAAGAAATTATAACAAAATTTGGAAAATTTCCTAGAGGAACATGATATGATGAACTAGTCCAATTTGATTTCGCTTTCGCCCTTTTCACCGAAGCTATAAATAGTTTTTAATTAAATTTTCAATCGATGTCCAATACCCGTATCGGGACTGACTAATTTAGACTCGGAAAGTCTCACATTTGGGGTTAAATCCCCTTAACAAATGCATTTGATATACGTAGGGCTAGAACTTGAGACGAGGAAAAGTACTTATCATTCTGTCACGAACCTAAAATCATGCATTCGTCACTGTTGACGAATGTACATTTATAGCTAAAATGTGCTTCACATTTTTCCTTTTTTGAATTTTTTTTGCCAAATTTATATGGCTCTCGGTGAATTTTATATCTTTATGTATGTGGCTCACGAAAACTAAGACGTGCTATATGTCTACTATATTGAATTAAGATTAAAGGTCATGCATATACATAATTTCCTTTTTCAACCATCTAGGAAACCTCTGGTCAATCAAAAATTTTAATTGATCAATCAATGGAAGGTAAATAATAATTTCACCAACTACGAGCCTGTTTGGCCATGTTTTTGGGAGATCAAAAATATATATATTTTTTAGGTAAAATAAAACCTTTTTGAAAATTTAAGGTGTTTGGCCAAAATGAAAAAGTACTTTTGAGCAGCATCAAAATCAGTTTTTCTGCTTTTGGGGAGAAGCTACAAATTCTAGCTTCTTCCAAAAAGTAGAGGCAAAAGCAAAAGATTAATTTATTCAATACAAAACTAACCTTACAATAAATTTATATTTCAGTTTTTCTGCTTTTGGGGAGAAGTTATAAATTCTACCTTCTTCCAAAGAGTAGAAGCAGAAGCAAAAAAATAATGTATTCAAGAAAAAAATAACCTTACAATAAATTTATGCTTTCCAAATTATCCCTCATTAATTAATCATTTTTTTCTTTTTCTTTTTCTTTTCCTTTTCCTTTGTCTTTCTCTTTTATTTCTACTATAAATTTTTGTCACGACCCCAAATTCTCTCCGTAGGATGTCGTGATGGCACCTAGTCTCTAAGACTAGGTAAGCCTATCAATGCGGAATAATAATAAATAACTAAAATAAATAAACTATAATTCAAACAACTTCAACTCCCAAAATCCGGTAGAAATAAGTCACAAGCTTCTAAGAATTTATTCTCAATGTCTCTATACATCAAGGTCCAAAGTAAAATAAGGAAACAACAAAAAAATGATAGAAGGAGACTCCAGAGTCTGCAGACGCTGGCACATATACCTTGAAGTCTCCGTGCGCAGGTAACTCATTAACGTCTAGGCTGGTAAGATGTACCTGGATCTACACAAAAAGATGTGCATAAGTGTAGTATGAGTACACCATAACGGTACCCAGTAAGTGCCAAGTCTGACCTCGGTAGAGTAGTGACGATGTCAGGTCAGGCCCTA
>AWOL01S0133145.1:0-12961 GCA_000715115.1 Nicotiana otophora
TATTCAATTTACAGTAGTCGTCATGGAGGTTCCGCCTTTGCATCCCGGACCTGCCTCCCTAGAACTATTATTACTACAGGCCGAGCATAGGTCTTCCTACATATGGGAGGGGCAGTTATTGGCCCAGACTTTACGTTTTAGGAGAGTAGACGATATGTGGGACTTTCTTAAGACCCGCCAACTCCATCCCCATATACTCAGACGCCTGCAGGATACGGGTTTCTATAGGATTGTTGAGATCGGCCGGCTGCAGCTGGATTGGTCGCTGATCACGGCTTTGATAGAGCGGTGGCGACCAGAGACACACATTCCATTTGCCCATTGGCAAGGCCACTATCATGCTGCAAGACGTGGAGGTTCTGTATAGGTTGCCAGTTGATGGACTTCCTGTTGCTTTGCCGCATGCCGTGAGAGATTATACGGGAGATCAGTACCTAGAGATGTTGCAGCGGCTCACCAGTTTTCGGCCAGAGGATGAGGGTGTATTGGTTGGGGCTAGTCATCTTGGGTTCACGCCCGTCCGACTGCATTTGGAGGCCATGCATGATGACATTACTCATGATACACCGGATCATCATATTAACCGGTACACGACGCTGATGCTGCTGCTTATGTTTGGAGGCGTATTGTTCCCGAACACTTCAGGAAACCTAGTCAGCTTGAGATTTCTTCATCATCTTGAGTGGCTATATGATTTACATCAGTACAGCTGTTCTTGATTACTTGTACAGGCAAATGTGCCGAGCATGCATGGGCACCCAACGAGACATTGCAGGATTTATGCCGCTGCTGCAGGTGAAAACATAGTTAAATACTCTCTTCATTATAACATACATCATAAAAATATACCTTAAATTTTACGTCCAAATTGTATATTAGGTTTGGGCCTGGGAGCGGTTCCTGCAGTTTCAGCCACCTCTACCACCCATAGCTCAGGATGCACCACCTCCACTGTTTCTCCCTTTGGCTAGGAGGTGGGTTGATAGGCGAGGATACGGACGCGAGTACGAGGCTCGACATAATCTCCCTTATTGCAGGGATTTGTTGGATTTGCTGGAGGACGCGCAAATAATTCTATACTTAAGTTTACTTGGCCTGGATTTATATGTGTTGCGTATACTCACGGTTCCTGTTTTTATGTAATAGTTCATTTGGAGGCCATACAACGACGAGCTAATAGCTAGTTTGCCCGATTATTGCTCGACCGGGCGACTTGTCTGGAGCTCTTTTGTCCCGTTGATGTGTCTCGATATTGTCGAGCATCATGCCACCGAGCGAGTCCTTCGCCAGTTTGGTCGACCGCAGCTTATACCTCCACTGTCCGCTTGGCTTATGACACATTACCAGCGGGATGATCTTTCTAGGGTTGACCAGGCATATGAGGCATGGCTAGAGTTGCATATCGAGACTTGGGACCAGCGGCGTGACTTGATTCCGCCACCCCCTCCACCTGATCTTATAGATGGTGAGCATGCGTATATGGGCTATTACCGCAGCATTACCCGACTTTTTGTCGGGAATCCCGTTCATCAAGATGGCGGTCGGTTCGTTCCATACGCCGGGAGGCATGAGACGCCGGTATGTTATTTGGTATACTTAGTTATAACGTTAACATTACCGTTTCGCAATTAATATTTTACATGTTGTACAGGTTATTGGCCTACATCTGTTCCACAAGTTGGGACTGCAGATGCAATAGCATACCGGCGAGGGAGCGCTCTCTTTGCACGACTATGGCCTGCAGGTTACAGATTTGGCTGCCCGGACATTGTAGGGAGCGCGGGATGATGAGCGCTTAGGACACGAGGTTGATTATATGGCGCCAGAGCAGTACCATCGTGGGATAGTAATGCGGCCTGCACGTGGTCGACGTGGCGGGGGTGTCCCACGAGGTCGTGGGGGTCGGCGAGGAGGTGGTCCCCAGCAAGGGGGAGTTGAGGCACCTGTTGAGGATGTTGGAGTTGATCAGCCGGGTGACCACCCTGAGCCACAGTCAGCTCCTAGTGATATCCCGTCATTTAGCCTGGGGCTTACTCCAGGGACTTCGCAGGTGACCCCGCCAGCTCCATTGTTGATCGCGGGCACGGCCTTTACCTCACATGATTGGGATGCGTATTTTCCAGACCCAGCAGAGGCATCGACTATTGATGTTGTTCGTCCGCTACGAGATGTGGATAGTGGGCGCCGACTGAGTTATGGCTCATAATCGAGGGATGCTGAGGATCTTTGACAGGATTTGGTTAGTTTGTATTACTATTACTTATATTTGTGTTTATATCATTGATTAGTCATAAAAATGTAAAGCCTATTGTTTTTTAAACCATCTTCCTCGCCCGTCATGGACAGACCTGAAACAGATGATTATATTGAGGAGCCGCTGAGACCATGGTAAGATATTTTAATTTTTTTTCGCTAACACGTACATTACTAATATATATTTCATATACTAAAATATCTCATTATTCTGTAGGTTACTGCTGGATCGACGGCCCCTTCTACCGAGCCTGCCAGCCTTACTAACGATCATGATGAAACGTATCCTCCGATAAAGAGGCGACGTGATGAGGATGATCCTGGTGGTGTAGCCGGGCGGGATGGGATGAGCCTCAGGCCAGCGGCTGCTTTAAAGCATAAAAGCTGTGGGACACATTGATTTTTTATTTTATTTTATGTACATATGACAATCAGTAAATAATAGCAACTTTATCTATGGTTTAGCATTATATGCATATTATGTTATTATTTCTCGGTTTCTTTGTTATTTTAATACTAAAACTGGGCAAAACAAACATAGCAACTTAAACATAATTTAAATTCGATACAACTAATAAAAATACATGACAGGGAAAATATAAAGATAAAATACCACACTCAATACATACATGTGTTTGTTTAGTCACTACCGCCCATTACCCTTTGCTCCAACCACTTAAATTTTTCTTCCATTTTATTTTTTTCTTCTTACACCTCTTTTAGTTTCTCCTGCAGTGCCGGAATTTCTTGTTGCATTTCAGAGATCTTGCATTGGTATTCAATGTTCATATTCCAAACATACTGCAAAATTGATTTGTAGTATTCCTGATTAATGGGTTCATTATACCATTCCTCAAACATACAATGATTTCCGTCATTGCCTCCAAACCTATATACACACGTCCAATATTTGCGCCCAACATTACCATCATACCAATATGCCTTCATAATCGCATGTTTGCCACAATAGCACCTTGGTTGGTCATTGCGTCTAGACATTTATTAATGCAAGAAAAATAAAAAAATTATGAAAAATTTTGCTATTTGTTTTGGTTAAGCGCAGATAATAACTAAAATGCACTAGTCATTTATAGGCAAGAAAAAAATACATAACGTGGTATGTAACTGCGCTATGCTTCGCGTGCTAATGATTCTTTACGGTACAATAATATTTTTTCAGAAGACAGCTTTTCCATAACGGCAGCTTTATCAGGTTGACAAGACAATACACATAACGTGGTATGTAACCGCACTATGCTTCGCATGCTAATAATTCTTTACGGTACAATAATGCTTTTCCAGAAGACAGCTTTTCCAGAAAGGCAGCTTTATCAGATTGACAAGACAATACACATAGCGTGGTATGTAACTGCGCTATGCTTCGCGTGCTAATGATTCTTTACAGTATAATAAGAAAGCTTCTTGAACTGAACCAAGTCATATGTATTTCAAAGACCTTTTGAATAAATATTACAACCTCCATTAAAACAATTTCACTACGTGTATTAATGTTAAATATCAAAAAGATTGTTTTGAAGGTTGTTTTTTTTTAAATGGGTTTATGTTAGATTGTTGTACTGAAGTATTAATGTTAAATATCAAAAAGATTTAACAGCAATGAAAACATAATTTTATTTCATACATTCTGCATGCTAAACAAGTACATACACTTATTACAACCACATAACGGAAAAAAAATACTATGTGTATCCTTGATTGTTGGGCACATTAGATGAACTTCCACCAGGAGCAGGATTACCACTGACACCCAAACCAGCTGAAGGACATTTACGATTATCGTGTCCTGTTTGCGAGCATATGCCACATTTACGCGCATAAACGGTATCACCAACATCCATTTGGTTCCGTATACGCGTTTGTTTTTGCACTTGTAGCTTACGCAAATACTCCTTGTTATACACCATTTTAAATGGTTCCGGCAACCAATAATTCTCAGCACCCACTGGCTGTAACTGCCCACTATAGGTGTATAAGTATGCAGCAACACTATTTTGCTTATCAGCATACCGGGTTGCCGCGAAACCTGTATGTTGAAAGCACTTCATGGCATGTGGGCACAACATGTGGTAGATGGACTATTTCCTACAAGAACACAACATGCTGGCTTCGTTTATGGTGTGTGTATTATTCCCCCGATTTTGATGGATAGCGGTGCGAACTTCAAAAATATTTTGCTTGTTGCAATACTGTAAAAATGAATGCCAATGTGCTCGCCTCCTGTATTTCTCAAATATTTTCATTGGTATTGGCATAAACTCAACACCCCTCTCCATCAATTCTGATGCACCTCTATGCCTTTCAACAAACCTCTCCACCATCTGTTTGAATAACATCCGCACCATGGCAGTGATAGGCAATCCACGTGCAGACTTCAATAACCCGTTGAAAGACTCTAACACATTTGTAGCCACAGTTCCTTATTGTCTGCCACCATCCGCATGTATGTCCACTTGTCAAGCTCATGTCGCATCAATCAATGATAGGCTCTTTCGCCTTCCTGCCTGATAGATTCCATGCGCCTCCTGAATTTGCACTCCTGGTTATCAGTTGCAGCCATCCACATTAAATCATGCAAGTCCTTATTGGGATGTGCCTTCTGGAAATTGGCCTTCAGGTGCCTCACACACAGTAACGGTGGTATGTATACGGTTCTTGCAATTCAGGCAAATGTGTACAAAACTTAAAATACCGCCATGCCGATAAGATATTAGACAAATACCTGAACGTTGTTTGACAACATGCTCCTTCAAGTGGTTCAAAAATAGCGTCCACGTCTCTTGGCTTTCATTGGCACAAATAGCAAGATCTAGGGGAAATATTTCTCCATTAACATCTACTGCAACGACGATCAACAACTTAATATCATACTTTCCATAGACATGAGTGCCGTCTATGGATATTACCGGTCGGCAATGCACAAAACCATCAATTGCTGGTTTGAAGGCCCAGAACACGTATCTGAATATATATTCTGGTATTCCCGGACTCTGCTCAAGCTTCCATTCAACAACAGTCGCGGGGTTAAAATATTGCAATGCGGTCATGTACCTGGGTAGAGATGCAAATGACTTATCCCAATCACCGTAAACAATTTCAAATGCACGTTTGCGCCCGAGAAATGCCTTTTTTTTGGTAATGATACACCCATATTTCTGGTGGACAGATGTAATACACTCTTTGATCTTGTACCTTATGGAGGCTTCAATGTGTGGAATCAAGACAAGAGAAATCAAGTCAACATCCAAGTTAAAGTGATTCCCGTTGAATGTGTCCATTTCACAATTATGGGTGCCAATGTATTTACCCACAACCCATATATTTATTTTCTTCTTCCTCGCAGGCAACATCAACGATGAGGAAGGTCGTGTATTGATGGAAGAAGCCCAAATTAAGCAGAGATGGCAGTCGTATTTTCATAGACTTCTGAATGAAGAGGAAGACAGAAACATCGAGTTAGGGGAATTGGGGCACTTTGAGAGTCAACAAGACTTTAGGTACTGTGGGCGTATTGAGGTAGAGGAGGTCGTGGGAGCAATGAGTAAGATGAGCCAGGGCAAAGCGACTGGACCAGACGAGATTCCAGTGGAATTTTGGAGGTATGTGGGTAGAGCAGGTTTGGAGTGGCTGACTCAGCTGTTTAATGTTATTTTCAGGACGAAGAGGATGCCAGATGAGTGGAGATGGAGTACGATGATCCCGCTGTACAAGAACAAAGGGGATATCCAAAATTATAACAACAATAAGGGTATTAAGTTACTAAGTCATACCATAAAATTTTGGGAAAATATGGCGGAAGGGAGGGTAAGGAGGGCGGTGTCAATATCAGATAACCAGTTCGGGTTCATGCCAGGTCGTTCTACAACGGAAGCTATCCACCTTATCAGGAGGTTGGTGGAACAGTATAGAGATAAGAAGAGGAATTTGCACATGGTATTTATTGATCTAGAGAAGGCGTATGACAAGGTCCCTAGGGACGTTCTTTCGAGATGCTTGGAGGTGAAAGGTGTGTCGGTAGCTTATATTAGTGCAATAAAGGATTTGTATAATGGAGCTAAGACTCGGGTAAGGACTGTGGGAGGGGACTCAGAGCCTTTTCCGGTGGTTATGGAGTTACACAAAGGATCTGCGCTCAACCTGTTCTTATTTTCTCTGGTGATGGACGCACTGACATACCATATTCAAGTGGAGGTGCCATGGTGTATATTATTTGCCGATAATATAGTTCTTATTGATGAGATGAAGGGCGACGTGAATGAGAGACTGGAGGTATGGAGGCAGGCCCTGGAGTCTAAAGGTTTCTAGTTGAGTAGGACCAAGACGGAATATTTGGAGTGTCATTTCAGTGAGGGGTTGGGTGAAGCGGGCGTGGAGGTAATGCTTGACTCGCAAGTCATCCCTAAGAGAGAGAGAGTTTCAAGTATCTAGGGTCAATTATCCAGGGAGACGGGGAGATCGACGGAGATTTCATGCATCGTATCAGGGTGGGGTGGATGAAATGGAGGTTAGTGTCTGTAGTCCTGTGTGACAAGAAGGTTCCACTGAAACTTAAAAGTAAGTTCTATAGAGCGGTGGTTAGACCGGCCATATTGTATGGAGCTGAGTGTTGGCCAGTCAAGAATTCTTATATCCAGAAGATGAAAGTAGCCGAAATGAGTATGTTGAGATGAATGTATGGGCACACTAGGCTGGATAAGATTAGGAATGAAGATATTCGGGAGAGGGTGGGCGTGGCTCCCATGGACGTCAAATTGCGGGAAGCGAGACTTAGATGGTTCGAGCACGTGCAGAGGAGGAGCCTAGAGGCCCCGGTTAGGAGGTGTGAATGGTTGACTTTGATAGGTACGAGAAGAGGTAGAGGGCGACCTAAGAAGTATTGCGGCGAGGTGATCAGGCAAGACATGGCGCAACTTCAGATTTCTGAGGACATGGCCCTGGATAGGGAGGTGTGGAGGTCGAGCATTAGGTTGTAGGTTAGAGGGGTAGTTGAGCATTTTTCCAGCTAGTCTGATAGAGTTTGGTCTAGGTCTGCTAGCAATTGTTGTTCATCACACGTTTTTTATTTCCATAAATTTATTTTTCAATTTTATTATTGACATAATTATTGCCCTTTCACTTATTTGTTATCTCTTACGGTGTTGATTCTATTTGTCTGGTTTCTGTGTTGTTACAGATCTTGTCTCCGAGCCGAGGGTCTCCCGGAAATAGCCTTTCTACCCCCGGGTAGGGATAAGGTCTGCGTACACTCTACCCTCCCCAGACTCCACTAGTGGAATTACTACTGGGTTGATATTGTTGTTGTTGTTATTGTTGTTATTGTTCCTCGCACGCAACATCCAATTACAATCCGTAAACCATCTACGATAAATAGCCTTGTATACATCTGGTCTCCCATACCATCATTTCAAGACACTCTTTTACACTGTACATTTTCACCGCCCTGATTAGGCGCACCTTATCAGGAAAAACCATGCCCTTTGACAGCACCGTTGGTCTAGATTCATCCCACATTGCTCTCCGAATTTTGTCAATATCCCTGGCGAGGGCATCCACATCCGGCATACTTGGCAAATGATCAAGGTAGGGAATATGCCTTGAATGAAACGGCACGTGGGACTCGTATACTCTTGGTCTAACAGGAGGTGGAGCATGCTCCCTCGTCAAATCAGGTTCGACATTCTCTTCCTCCTCATCATCACCCTCATCAGGGAAGGGTGTGTCATCTCTAGACTCATGTGCATTGTTGTCATAATCACTATTCTCTTCCTGACTTTGCGCATCTGCCAGATCCCGATTAAATACGTCGTCGTCGGGCAATTAAGTAAGGACAGGGCCATCAAGTTGCTCGTTTTTACTACACAACCAAAGAAATAATGAGTTACTCAAATTGGTCCAAACAATACATATAACTTTATATATTCACTTACAAATCATAATGTGTTGATATCCCGTGATGCACATTATCTTGTTGATACTGACTCCCGGATGGACCACTATGATCCAACATGCCAAAACTCGGCATATTCCAACTGACTGTTGATTCATAACTTGTAAAATTCATATCTGGTCGGTACCCCCCGTGGAATATATAAGTGTTAATATAAATACAATACACATAAATATACATCATAACACAAAGGAAAATTGAAGTTTACCACTTTGCTTGTGGATTATGTATATTATGGGAAACATTATTTCCTCGCTCCTCATTCGCCCATGGAGATAAGTTTAGATCCGGCCAAACTCTTTCAACCGGAACCCGTTCGGCTAAAACTGCTCCAAAATAACCACCCGATGATTGAGATATTTTCCTACTTTGCGCAACCACATTATTGTGAACGTCTTCAGCCTTGACATACACTTTCAACATTTTTATCACAATAAATTACCGGTATTCATCCGGAGTCCTCAAAAAATCTTTCAGAGTTTCATCGTCTTCGATGTTAAACTCAGCATAATAAGTAACCCCTTGCGGAGTCACAGAATACGAATATCTTCCGGTTATTTTAAGATTCACCGAACGTTTGATCACACTCATTTTTTTACTTAACAATGATACCAATGTATCGTACTCCATTATAAGTGGCAACTTAACATGAGACCGTGGAGATAAATTATAGCTTACTGAGTTATTCGCCACCACAACCTTATCCCCCCTCCCCCTCTCCCCCCCCCAATATAATGAAACCCTAATTCTTCGCTCTTCAGACATTATGACAAAATGCAAAACAACTTAACAAAGAAAATTTTCAAACACTTGAGAGTATTTCTGAATGGATTTTTACAAAATCTTTAACGTCCTTATATAAGGCAAAAACCAGTCCGGGGGGTGAATTATTTGATGTATAGTGTCTTAGCTTAAGGCGTTATACCCAGTTGAATTATTATTATGTCAGTTAAGCCCAGAAGAATTATTTGTATGCTCACATAATACATATAGCGTTTTAGTGGAAAATACTATATATAGAGTGTTCTTTTTAAAAGACGCTATACTTAACAGCCAAACGGCCGTTAAGCTATAGCGTCTTTTAAAAAGACGCTATATATATTTTGATCACTATGTATTTGTTCTATATATTTTTGTTCTTTAAGTCCAAAAGAATAACATTTTGGTTTTGAATTTTTGCACTAGTAGACTATCTCCAACTGATGACTTTCTAATCTTTTGACTCTCTGATAAAAATTTGCACTGATGTGACGACACACCAATATCTCGTTCTTTGAACTTTACAACTTTCTGATGAAACATTGTGCTAATGTGGGGCGTCGCCCCAACTCATTTTTCTATGACATTCGTTTTTCTTTCAACTTTCGTATGCATGCATAGTCGGTTCTCGAATTTCGGACTTGATTCCGAATGATTTAAATGGGCTTCTACCAGACTTCGAAGCTCCGTGCTCTATTTTAGCTCGGGTTGAAGTTCTAAACGCATAAACTACGTCATAATACAAATATTTTATATTTAAGCTCAAATACGATTGAAATGCAGTCAATAATAGGTGAAATGAAGATCAAATCTGTGTTTCTAGTCTACCATCAGGTAACATTGAGGTTACGAAACTAAATTAAAAAAGGAGCAGTTTGATTCTTTAAATAAAAACATGGTTGAGTGATAGTAATAATTATAAAAAAAAGTAAGAAAGACAATTCTTGAAGGAATATTTGACCGCGTTGGATTGAACGAACTTTTGCTTTTAGCTTCCTCTATGAGATTTCTATTTAGCAACTGTGATCAAAAGGAGTCCATAATCATTTTAAGTTGCACCTGGTTAATGTGGCCTCTCCTTAAAGATCTTATAGCCTCTTTGGGCCCGTGAAGCACTTTCTTTTTTATATAAAAAAGTATTTGTTTTTAAAAGTTGGGGTGTTTGATAAGCTTTTGAAAAACAAAAGTGTTTTTTAAGGAGAAACAGAGTCAGTTTTGGAAAAACAGAAAAAAATAGTTTCTCCCCCAAAATATTTTTTTGAAACACTTTTGAGAAAAATAAACTTAGAAGCAGTTTTTAAAAGCTTGGTCAAACACTAATTGCTGCTCAGAAGTGTTTTTCAAATTAATTAGCCAAACACAAACTACTTCTCACAAAAAAATACTTTTGAAAAAAATATTCTCAAAATAATTTTTTTTTCTTCAGATTAAGCTATTGTCTTAATGGGCTTCTTTTTTCTTTTCCATTTCTTTTTGTAGCACACAAACATTGACTAATTATCATCATCAAGATAAAATATTACCAGGTAGGTTTCTAAGTAAAGATTACGAGTTTAATAAATTGACTCATCATCATCAAAATAAAGTATTACCCGGTAGGTTTTTGGCCCCTAGTTTTTAGGTAAAGATTAAGAGTTTAATAAACTACATGGAAGAGGTCACACTCCACATTTAGACCCATTTATGTCTGTTATTTTTAGTCAACTAAGCCCGAAATCAAGGAAAGGTAACGACAGCAAAGTTGCAATTAGGAGACAATGATTTGACATTTAAAAGGGACCTCAGACCAGCCTAATCTTTGTTTTAACAATTAATCGTATTAGAGAAAAAGAGAGGGCCAGTTAATGTGGTGATGAAAATAAAGCTAACACGATCAACAAAGTGCAAAAGTTAACGAGTCAAGTTCATTCGGTGTGGCAGTTTAACTAATAGAAACAAAAGAAAGCCAAAAGAATGCTGAAATTCAGTTGCTTATTCAATGAATGTTCTTAATCTCAAAGATTAACTTTGATTATTATGATGATTACGACATGCAATCAAAGCATGTAGTGATGTACCTCAAATTCACTAAATATTAAAGCCGGAGGTATTCAACAATCATGTTTTTATTTAATTAGGTTGAAGAGGAGAAAGCTATATTTCCTATGTCTCGTTGAAGGGAAAATGAATAGTCACAAAATAACAAGGTTAAGATGCACTTAGTTACAGATAAAACTTCTTGAATGATTGAATCACTCATGGAATTAAGGGTAGAGAGTAGAAAGATAGACAAGAAATTAGTAGCTTATTAACTCAACGGGTATGTTCAGAAATCCAACTTCTTTTATAAAAAAATATATATAGTACAATGCTAAAAATTATTATTCCTTCCGTTTCATTTTATGTGGCACTATTACTTTATTAATCCGTTTCAAAAAATTACACCTTTATATATTTATGTAATTTACTTTTAATGATATGCTTTAAAAATATCATAATACGTTTAAGACTATAAATTTTAAAATATTTTTTTCTTTTAAAACTCCTGTACTGTCAAATTACGCCACAGAAACTAAAATGAATGTGAGACAACTTAAATATGCAACTTCGCTAAATTTATGGTACAAAAAGTTAGAATAGCGAGCAATTAATTGTTGAGTGCAGAAATTGGAACAATTAATGCTGAGAGAAGATTTGATTAAGAGAACATGTATAGTGATGGAACTTAAAATCTTTGAAATTGGGACAATTAGCTTTCCAACTGATATATATAATTAGATTAGACATTAGTTTATCATTATGTGAGCTTTTTTACTAGTTCCAAAACGCAGGATATGTTTTAATTTTTTTGTGGGTTACAAACTTAAAATACAAGAGTCCAGTCGGCTATAATTGCAGGGTCCACCTACGATCAAATCAATTCATTCACCTTTTTATAGTCATAAATCATAATCTCACTCGCACGAGTGGATGAGACCTGAAAGCCCATGCATCATCTATAATATATGATATGAAAAAGATTGAAGAAAAAGGTATGCATAAACTTATTCACACTACGGTTATATAGAAAAATAATTGTCTTTCCACTTTTCACTTTCATTGTATTTTTCTTATTCTTTTTTGTATAGCGGAGATATTTGAATCAAATTTGGATACAACTCAATTACTATATTCATCGAACAACTTGCTGTAACTCACAAGTACAAGTGTACCACTTTTGACTATGTTCACTAATATTGGAGTATATGAACTAATTACACTAGCTAGAATTATATTGTTATTGTCCTATTTTATGTGACACATATTCTTTTTTAAATCTTATTTCAAAATAATAATATTTTCCATATTTAAAGTAATTTAATTCTAAATTGTGATTTTGATATAATTTTGATCATAGTGAAATAATTTATAGCCATAGCAATGTCTATGACAGGTTAACAAGTTTCAAAGTCTTTCTTTCTTAAACTTTGTGTCCAATCAAACACCGTCTCATAAATTGAGTGAAGAGAGTAGAATTTTGATAATCTCATATTACTTATAAAGCCTCCATCACCAGCTTTCCTTAAAACAACATAACTAGCATAATGATAATTATTTCCCTCCTGTTCAAGAATAGTTCGTGAAATTTTATGCATAAAGTTATACTATAAGAAGTTGATCCTTCTGGTTATGTCTAGTACTCCAGTTCTTTGTACTATAGACGAATTCAGGATCTTANTTGTCTTTCCACTTTTCACTTTCATTGTATTTTTCTTATTCTTTTTTGTATAGCGGAGATATTTGAATCAAATTTGGATACAACTCAATTACTATATTCATCGAACAACTTGCTGTAACTCACAAGTACAAGTGTACCACTTTTGACTATGTTCACTAATATTGGAGTATATGAACTAATTACACTAGCTAGAATTATATTGTTATTGTCCTATTTTATGTGACACATATTCTTTTTTAAATCTTATTTCAAAATAATAATATTTTCCATATTTAAAGTAATTTAAT
>AWOL01S0133162.1:0-21488 GCA_000715115.1 Nicotiana otophora
TTACAGGTTCTTGTGATGCTGTTGTTATTTATATGGTTTTTGTTGATGGTACTGATATATTATATCTTTTCGTCTTTTTGAGTCAAGGGTCTATCGGAAACAACCTCTCTACCCCCTCGGGGTAGAGATAAGGTATGCGTACACACTACCCTCCCTAGACCCTACTTGTGAGATTTTACTGGGTTGTTGTTGTTGTTATTGTAGTATGTGTACGGGACATCGTGTACTCAGTAAGTATCATGGCTAACCTCGGTAAAATAATGATGAGGTTGAAGAAATGAGATACTTACTAATCAAAGAACATGTGCAGTATATATAACAACTTGCAACAAGAATAAATAAAAGAATATAACACCATCAATCTCGTTGAAACATGTAATATCAACTCAATGTAGGAAAAATCCATTTTTGAGAATACAAATCATCAAATAGGAATAGAGGCATATAATAGCATGTTAAATCCAATTTATAAATTTGATGAAAAACACGACGAAGCTTAAAAAATGCATGTGCATGATCAAGAATGCTACCCTTGTACCGCCATATGAACATCAATAATGAAATGCCACCTTATACCGCCACATGTGCATCAATAGTGAGATGCCACCTTATACTGCCATATGTGCATACTCAATCATATCAAACGCGGTACCACAATCCGCGTGTACACCATCAAGAGAGAAATATGAAAGGGCAATCCTAGGGGGATAGATCTGTATCTACATGCTGCACGGTAACAACCTCATGCATAACATCAATTACAATCGCACAACAAAGATCTTGTACCACAATATCAATCACAAATCTCACGGCAAAGACCTCATGCCAACACCCAACCTATCCGCCTAACATATCCACGTGTACCATAATCATAGCAATGCAATATGCCAAATTACCATCAAAAGACGTATGCTCATAATTTGTCAACAAGGTGCACAAGGAGATGATAATAATAAAATACGGGTGAGTGTTAAACATATAAAGCATGACTAAGCATGTTTCTTATAAATCATATCATCAAAGTAAGGCATATTAGAAGCCTAAGGTCTAATCCGGTCATAAACCACACATGACACCTGTGTATACGCTCATCATCTCGCGCACACATCGCTTTACACATAACACAATTAGACGACTAAGGCCAAATCCTAAGGAGTATTCCATGCACAAGGTTAGGCAAGATAATTACCTCAATAAACCCAAATCAATCCTCTAAAATAGCCTTTCCTCTAAAAATCATCTCCGTCCGACTCCAATCTAACCAAAACAACTAAATAACATCAAACAATGCTATAAGAATTAATTCCAAACTGTCCTAATCTTTATCCAATTCCCAAAAAGTCAATAAAATCAACCACGGGCCCACATGGGGAAAACCTAAGTTAAAGGGTAGATCTTGACTACCCATAACCGCACGAGTCCAAAAATGTAATTAGATTCCAAAATAAGTCCCAATCGGCTATCAAATCCCCAATTTTTATTATTCAAAAAAAGATCAAAACCCCCCAAAAATTATCTTCTAAATTCCATAATCTAGGTGTAATAATCCATGGGGAAACAAGATATAATATCAAAGTCAAGTAAAAATCACCCACCCTCTTGCCTTGTGTAAAAATCCTCTTCAAAATTCGCCCCTCTCCAAGTTTAGGGTTCAAAATATGAGAAAAGGGGTCTAAGTCCCGAAATGACTCTAATAATATCAGCTGCGGATGCCGCATTTGCGTTTGGGTGTTCGCAAATTCAACCCTCACAAATGCAGGGAAGGTATCATAAAGGCGAACATGGCCCCTGAGCTGCAGTCTTCGCAAATGTGACCAGGGAGTCGCAAATGCGACCAAGCGTCGCAAATGCGGTTGTCGCAATTCTGACACCATCTTCGCAAATACGAAGTTGGTCTTCTCAACCAATCATTGAAAATACGATCAGGATTCCACAAATGCGAGCAGACCATCGCAAATACAAGGTCCGAAGCACCAGAAAAATTGAAAATTCCCAAAAATCAATCCAAACTCATCTGAAACTCACTAGAGCTCCTCGGGCCCCACATCAAACATCCATTCAAGTATATAAACCTTATACGGACTCGCTCGCAAGCTCGAAACATCAAAATAACATCCATAACCATGAATCAAACAGAAAAATGCATTACGCAAGCCTTCAAATTCAAGAACTTCATTCTAACCAAGCATCATATTCATACCAAACCAACACGGAATAAGACCAAACTTTGCACATAAGTTCTGAATGACAAAAAGAACCTATTCCAAAGCCCAGAACAATAATCCAAACCCGATAGCCTCAAATTTAACTCATGGTCAAACTTATGAAATTTCTAAACCTTCAAATTGTTAACTTTCAAAAACAAGAGCCAAATTATCCTAGGGAACCTCATAAACCAAATTAAGACATACGCCTAAGTCCAAAATCACCATACGAACCCATTGAAATCATCAAAACACGAATCTAAGGACATTTACACAAAAGTCAAACTTTGGTCAACTTTTATAGCTTAAGCTTCAAAAAATGGAACTAAATATTCCAATAACTCCGAAACCTTCCCAGAACAAAACCAAACCAAATATACGGGAAGCATTAAATGGGAAAACAGGGTTCAAATACACAAAATGACCCGCCAGGTCGTTACAATTTCATAACATAATTCTTTATAGATTGAGATGTATATTAGTATAAAGTTAGGTCTTGTGCGCACTAGTTTGAAACTTTAGTCCGTCGTAGAGTTTCCAACTTTGCTCGGCCCAAGGGCTCTCCTTACGCCCTACATTACCTTAAATACACCTTTTACACTCTTTATCATATTCACATGATGTTGTACTAGTCCATAACCTCTTTTGTTATGCAAAAATGATATTTCCTATATTCCTTAGAGCACTTCAAAGTGACAGCTAAATTCAAAACATTTCGAGGTACTACATTCTCCCCCACTTAGAATCATTCGTCCTCTAATGACATTCCTTATTCTTATTCGAGTCCAAAAGTTTAATACTCAAGCCTTTTTCTCTTACAATTCCTTAAGCTGAAATTTTGACACACTCCCTAAGTTTTGAAAAAGTTTGATAGAATTTCCTTTATTTTTAGGCCTATCTAAATTTTTTTGCCTGACAGCAAGACACAAGAATATAATATAAAAGGCCCAACACGGCTCTACCTATTACAACTATAGTCATAAATTCCTCCACACCCTCATATGACCTAAATCACCACCACATAGCCACTCTCGACATCACAAGAATAAAGTCAATTACAATAAGAGAAGTTTGGCAACCATAAACAATAAATGTATCAACTAAAACAATAGGTCTCGTCGAATCTCAACTCATAATAAGGATAAGTAATTACTCAATCGTTCCATGGAGCAAACACGATGCACACCGAACTAGAAAATAATTATAAGAAATAGTCATACTTGTGGACGCAAACAAGTGCCATCACCAAATTTTTAAATTCTCCTTGACCTCCCAAGTTGCCTCGTCGACGTCATGGTTACGCCATAACACTTTAACTGAAGCTATGCCTTTAGTCCTCAGCCTCCAAACTTGTCTATCAAGATTTTCAAGTGGTTATTCCTCGTAAGTCAAACCATCATTTATTTCCACCACCTCCACTGAGATGATATGAGAGGGATCGAGCTTGTATCCCCGTAGCATTGATACATGAAAAACAGAGTGAATCGAAGCCATTGATGCAGGTAATTCTAGCCAGTAGGCCACTTCACCAATCCTTTCCAAATTTTGATATGGGCCAATGAATTTAGGACTTAACTTGCCCTTCTTCCCAAACATCATAACACCCTTCATCGGAGAAACCTATAAGAATGCATGATCACCCTCTTGGAACTCCAACTTATGTCAATGTACATTGGTATAGCATTTTTGTCGGCTCTGAGCGGTCTTAAGTCATTGTTGAATCAAATCCACCTTCTCCAAGGCATCATGCAGAAGATTGGGGCCAAGTAATCCTACCTCGGTCGGTTCAAACCACCCAATGGGTGGTCTTCAATGTCGTCCGTACAATTCTTGATAGAATGCCATTTGGATACTTGCCTAAGAGCTATTTGTTGTACCCTATTTTATACAAAGTAAAAAAAAAATACAACCTATGATTCTTCTGAGGTTCATAAAAGTGAAGAGTCGCCACCTAATATTTAAGATATATTAAGGTACTTATAAGTCGGATATGGGTCAATATTTTAATATTCTACTAAACCAGTGAGAATCTAGGTAAGGGTTCAGGTTATTCTAAGGGGAAGGTGTAAGGCGTCCCTTAAAATCTACCCTAAGATAGTTCCTTAAACTTAGTCTAAAATGGAGAAAGATTATCTATATTCCAATTATTATTTATCAATCAGTAGAATCCAAGTTCCGAGAGAAGCTAAGACAATAATCATGTATCGAAATAAGTGATTAATCAAGAATATGTTAGTCAAATAAGGTCGATCGGTTTAATATATGAATTATTAATATGGTTGATACTAGGCCTAAAAAAGTGACGAATCTTATTCAAAATAGTTTTTAATTTACCAGATGCCAACTTGATATTTATTTAAAGGTAAAAATAAACTACCTAGAATAATGACTTGACTACATAATTAGTTAGTGAATTAATCTTAAAGCTTCTCAAGTCTAAGTGATGGTGTGGTTTCTAACTTAGTTATAGATCAAAGCAATCAATTGACGGCCATGTAAGATCATTTATGAGCTAAGCTTGAACAAATGGTAACCAAAAAATAACTAAGAACATAATGTGAGAATAACCAAAGCAAAATACATAATGAAAGGGGAGCATAGACCAACTCCCTGTTTTAGAGTTTAAAAATGTTACCGGTAATTTTTATTGTTCACAAAACAATCAAAAATGAAAGCGATCATGCTTGTATAATATCTTTGAAGTCCTTCCAAATGACATCTTCTAAAAGCACTCCGTATTTGAAATGTGTAAACCTTTCGATTAAATTTGGATCCAAATTACGATGGCCAATTTTAGAAAGAACTCTGTGGATAGTGGCGTCTTGCCAAATAAGAGATAAATGGTTAGTAAAAATATATGCCAACTTAGTCTTGGCGACAAGATTTAATGTTAGGAGTTAAAAGACACAAATGAATTATCAAAACAATACATGAGTTTAAAGAGAGTAATGCGGGGTCAGGGTATGGCAAACCGAAAATCGTCCCAATGCGATGTTACTTCCCTATATTTCATTCTTATATGATCAACTCTCTTAAACATCTTTATAACGACCCAATCGGTCGTTTTGAGTATTAGGTTTCCATTCTGTGTTCCGAGACTTTTCATAGCTCTATTTGATGATTTATGACTTGCATGTGTGATCCGTGTCGATTTTCGAAAAATGTAAATGTGAATTTTTAAAGAAAATGAGATTTTGACTTTGAAAATGACTAGATTTGACCACGGTCAACATTTTTGATAAACGACCTCAGATCGGTATTTTGCCGATTTCGGTAGGTTCGTTTGATGATTTTGGACTTGTACGTATGTTTGGTTGGGGTCCTAGGTGACCCGAGCGCGTTTTAGTGCATTATTTGAAAACTTGAAAAATGAGTTTTAACTTGAAAATTCTTGAGTTTTAATGGCCTATTCTTGATATTTGATGTTATTTTGATGGTTTGAGTTAGCGAGCGAGTTTGTAGGATGTTAGTATACTTATGTGCATGTTTGATTTGGAACCCAAGGGGCTCAATTGAGTTTCAGATGTGTTACAGAATGATTTTTGGACTGTTGAGGAATGCCGGTGCATTAGGCCTGCAGATCTCGCATTTACGAGGACATGATCGCAAGTGCGAGCCTCGCATTTGCGAAATAGTACTCACATTTGCGATACTGGGTAGGGGAATGAGATTTCGTAAATGCGAAGTGAGAGGTAAGAATTGGAGGTTTTGGGTAGAATTTAGAGATTTTGTAAAATTGAGATTTAGATCTCAAATTTAGGCTGGATTTCGAAACAAATCACATATCTGGTCTCGAAGGTAAATGGATAATCGGGACTTGGTCTTAGTTCCGAATTTTGACCACTTGTGCCCGGGTTGACTCTTTGTTGATTTTTGGGATTTTGGCAAAGATTGAACTTTTATTGATTGGGGATGTTTCCGTTAGCATTTTTTGACTTTCGTAGAAGATATTTGACTAGGTTTTGGTCGTTTTGAGGAGTATTTCTAATGGAGATGGTATAGGATTATGAAATTGTTCGAGAATGAGGAAAATGTCTTGCCTAGCTTTGTTGAGGGAATATTTCCTAATAACATGATATTGTTTGCTACATGTGGGGGTGATGTATATGCGAGGTGACGAGCGTATATGCATGTTCCAGGATTATCCATGCTCGGGGTAGATTATATAATTCTTTGTGCCTTGTTGGACTTCGTGATTTCCTTACCTCATATTTTATTTGACTTCTATAATAATATGAGTAGAATTGCAATGCTAGAGACCATTCTTTAGCTTATTACAACTTGATTAAATCTGGTGGACTATTTGTGAGATCGTTGATGTACTAAAATCGGTCATAACAATACCTATATCATGGGCACATATATATGTTCGTTACTGTTAAGCTACTTTGGTCCCATGTTTATGCTGAAGATAATGTTTGAGCTTTTTTGTGATACTTGAACATTGGGGTTCTTGAAGTTTATTGATTTGCTTATTAGTATAAAAGCTGTGGATATCGTTCATGTGGTGTTTTATGCTTAATCACTCTTCTTGGTGTTATCCATGCTTCCTACCTTGCTTGGTATTGATGTATATATACTTGGTGAGGAAGAGTAAATTGCATGAAGGGTGTTTTCGTGCTTGTGAGGAAGAGTAAAAGTACGAAGGGTGATGTCGTGCCATTATTTTCCATTATCATGTGAGGAACAGAATAAAAGTACAAAACGTGATGCAGTTCCATTTTTTTACATTATCATGTGAGGATGAGAGTAAAAGAACAAAGGGTGATGCCATGTAAATTGTTTTTATATTATAATGTGAGGATGAGAATTCATGGGACGAAGGGTGTTTCTGTGCAGGCGAGGATGAGAGGCATGTATTATATTATGTTATCTTTCCTTTGTGTATACATTTATGACTTTATCCTGAGATGATATTTCTATACATATGCTTTCTTTGTTGCTTGATTGTTGTCACGTTTTTGACTTCTACCCTATTTGTTATTGTTCTTTCCACGCTTCTATTTGTTCATTATTGTTACATTCATGCTTTCTTTCTTGTTTGTTATACCTATATCTACGCTTTATTTCTCATTTGTTGTGAATTCATCTAAACCTTCTACCTTGCTAACTATTGAAATCTATATCTCCTGCTTTATTTGTTATCACTACTTTTGTGCCTCCTACATTATTTGTTACCGTTATCCATTTGCTTCTGTGTTGTTTGTTACTCCTATTTAGGTACTTTCCACTTTGATGTTACTGTCATTGGCATTCTTTCTACCTCGTTGGTACTATTATATATATGCTCTGCGAGGATGAGATAAATGTACAAAGGGTCTTGCCGTGCTATTTGATTCGACATACATGCACATATTTGGTGAGGATGTTGTAAATGCACGAAGGGTGTTGTTATGCTATTTGATTTAATATCTTGAACACATTCCTCTTATTATGAAGATTTGTGGGTTACTATGTTGTTTTAGTGGTTATTGCTTTAACATCATGATTTGAGCTGTTAGAAAAGGGCTGGTTGTGATATTGAGGAACTGATCATTAATTCTTTTAGTTAATCGTTTACCATTTCTCATATTTGTTCTTTTAATCTACTTTGTTATTTCTAGTAATATTTCTATTGCAAATTTTGACCTAAAAATCTTGTCATTACTTCCCCGAGGTTAGTAAAAATACTTACTAAGTACATGGGGTCAATTGTGCTCATACTACGCTTCTGCACCTTGTGTGCAAATATTTGGGGAAGAGTGGCCGTGTAGTTCGAGAGTCTAGCATTGAAGACGTGCCAACACTCTTGATACAAGCTACCATTTGTTCGTAGCAGATTAGAAGTGATAACTTCGTATATGTAAATTTTGAATAGTTGATGTATTTTTCCCCAAACTGTAGTTGTACTCTTATTCATAATCGCTCATGACTTGTACTACCAGTCCGTAGGATAATTTTATTAAACTCTTTTGGCTATTTCATTCATTATCTCTGTTGGTTTCTTATCATAATATTGACTTTTACTGTTGGTCTTACCTAGCGAGTTGGGTTAGGTGCCATCACGACTTAGTGGAATTTTGGTTTGTGACAATTTGGTATCAGAGCTATAGGTTCCACGAGTCATGAGCAAGTGTCTAGTAGAGTCTTGCGGATCGGTATGATGACGTCCATACTTATGTTCGATAGGCTACAGCGCGTCTAGGAAACTTCCCATCTTTCTTTATCATACGATATTGATTCAGCTTGAAGCATATCTCTTTGAAATCCGTTCTTCCACTCGTATGTTATGTTGAGCACTCGGTATCAGTTATACACCGACTACTTGTGATGCTATGGATGGACTATGAGGGCTAAAGATGCTTGATTATCGTCTCAGTGTGTTGTCCAGACTTAGATGCGGATGTATGGGTAGATCTTTCAGTTGTTCATCTGTGGGATGAAGCGAATTCTTGTATCTGGTTATGAGTACGGGCTCAGAAGATTAATTGGTTGCCTAGTTGTTGTGACCGTGGTAGGGTCATGGTAACATGTTGATTTGAGGCTAGCCAGTAGGATTTGAGGTTGTGTATTTTGTATGAAGCTTCTATTCAGCGGAATGCATATATTATCATTTCGGGGAACTTGAGGAAGTTGGCTTGACCGTCACCAGGTTGAGTATGCATCTGGCAGAGTCATTGTAGTGTTTTATGACTAGAGTCACGTGAGTTTATGAAATATTCAGCCGATTAATAATGCGAGCCCATGGCTGTTATGAAGGAAGGGTGCCATGGGTTACAAATGATTTGTTCTATGGCTTCAAGCCATGGGGGAGTCTACCATTAACGTTCGGATTGCATGGTCATGCGTTATATTAGTTCTTGGAATAGGATGTGCTTGCAGATCATGAAGGTTTCATCAACGATTATTTAGAGAAAAGTGAATGACTTCTGAGAAGGTTCCAACGGGTTCAGGACTTATATGTGGCATTTAAGGATTTTCAGATTTGAGTATGGTTAGGACTTGGGGTTTACCTTGAATGGTGCCGAGACTTAAGGTACTCTGTATCATAAGTGATTCTTCCTTTTGGTATTAGAAAAGTGAATGAAACATCTTCAGATTCCTTAAAGGGTTCTTTTGTACATATATTTTCAAGATGAGGTACTCTTAGTTATAGTAGTCCAAGTGACTTGGTTAATTTAGATGGATGTAGTTCTAATAATTTGATAATGTGAAAATGGGTTTCGAAGAGTTTGCGATGGTCTGGCCATGACTTGAGTTGATGTACTCTATAGGCAATGGGAGTTCGCTACGTGTTGTGATTTTATTCTACGGGATTGAGTTAGTGGGAGGTTTTGGGTTTTTGGGATGTCTATACTGCTTGTGATTTAGAGTCGAGGATGGGATCCTCATATTTTTAATAAGCTAGCATGATATAGGTGGTTCACCATGTGGCATTGATATTGTATAGGCATGGTTACGGTTCGGTTTTTGAAAGGAATGTCATGAGTCCTAGACGGTATGGGAGATTTAAGATGTATAGAGGATGTTAGTACTACCTTGTATTACTTGAGGGTGTGTGTGTTAGGACACACATTGTGTTTTGACTTGTAGATGCTTGATTAGTATTATGGTAATTACCTAGATGTCGGTAGGTTCAGGTTTTGCTAAGTGGAACAAAAGATCTATGTGAGTACTTGTCGTAAAATGTTGTGTATGAGTGATATGTCAGTCATTTCAGTAGTGGAGTTGGGAACAGATATAGAAATTCTGGTGTTCTTGAGGGTTATAGATTGGATGTTCTCGTAGGCAGACTATTCCTTGGTTGTGGACTGTGAGGATATGTTTAGAATTGGATAGCTGATAGTATGTGTTATAGATATGTTGCTATAGACTTTTGGAAGGTTATATACCTATTTGGGAATGATCAGAATTGGTTTGGGGGGGATATTTATAGGCCTAATGTGAATGTGTATCTTATATCGGATCGGATTTTCTTACTCTNAGTGTTATAGATATGTTGCTATAGACTTTTGGAAGGTTATATACCTATTTGGGAATGATCAGAATTGGTTTGGGGGGGGATATTTATAGGCCTAATGTGAATGTGTATCTTATATCGGATCGGATTTTCTTACTCTCACACAACTGTTACCGTAGGCATATCATCGGGTGGAATGGATGCTATCCGTGCGCTGGTCTATGTTATGTATTTCTCCCTTATGCTATGATGGGTTATGAGGCTATTTGATGATTTGTACGCATGTTGTAATCTTGTTTGGGCCTTGTGGCAATATATGAGCGAGATGGCTCTTGTGATGTTGATTTGTTTATTGCACCCTAGCTGTGCTTGCCCTTTTTTCGTATTGTATTATGCTTATTCACCTCCCCACAATTATATTTGTGCGCCCTATCTTGTTTGATGTTGATGCACATGTGCTTAGTGAGCACGAGTATTATGGCTCGATGAGTATCTCTATGTGGATTGATATGTTTGGGATCGGGTTGCATGCCGCAACGGAGTTATGTGGGATACCCTTCCTTGTGTTTACTTCGTATGTTTTGCTTTTCCTTTGTGGGATGAGTTCATGAAATTATGCTTTTGTTGTTATATCAGTTGTACTTGTTGGATAGTCCTTGTACCTTGCTTTCTTTCCAGTTTTGGGTATATTTGAGTTATTGTTTGTTTGGTGTATGGACCATATTATGTGAGGTTCCATGTGGCTTTTGGGGTGACTTGTCGGTTGGGTTGCTTGTATTGGATGAGATGATGTTTTTGGACATGGGATTTGCACTGTCGTATTGGGATACAAAACATTTAGAAGAATAATACCATATTTTCGCTCAGAATTTGGCAATGGACCTTATCAGATGAGAGAGCTCCTCGACTTGTTGATTTCATGGTTGTTTATGAGTTTCTGCATGTTTCTTTTATCATTAGTAATAATGCAAAGGTCCGGAACGAGGTTCCATTTGATATGAAATGTATTACTGGTACTGAGTTTAGTAATGAGCAGTTATTGTGGTAGGAAGTAATTACTGTGAGTACATGAGTTATGTGGTTCATCGTGTGGTTTGATCCGGGCACTTTATTGACGGCTTGATGCAGTTTATTGAGATTGATATAGTGTATGTGTACAAGCATAAGATCTTACAATGAATTCCATATGTTGGAATTTGGTCCCAAGCCTTATGGGTTAAGGTCCAAGGAAGACTCTTCAGTTGGGGTCATGCTCATGGACTTTTATGGACCAAGGTGGCGTGGGATCTCTCATGAGTATGAGTATGATGAGTGCATTCAGCTATTTGACAGTGTCGGAAAGACTATTAGCACTTTCGAGGACGAATGTGTTTAAGTGTGGGAGAATGTAACGACTCGACCGGTCGTTTTGAGTACTAGTTTTCCTTTCTATGTTCTGAGACTTTTCATAGTTCTATTTGATGATTTATGACTTGCGTGTGTGGTCCGTGTCAATTTCCGAAAAATGTAAATGTGAATTTTTAAAGAAAATGAGATTTTTGACGTTAAAAATAACAAGAGTTGTCCATGGTCAATATTTTTGGTAAATGACCTCGGATTGCTATTTTGACGATTCTGGTAGGTTCGTATGATGACTTTGGACTTGAACATATGTTTGGTTGGGGTTCCAGGTGACCCGAGCGTGTTTCGGTGCATTATGTGAAAAACTTGAAAAATGAGTTTTACTTGAAAATTCTTGAGTTTTGATGGCCGATTCTTGATATTTGATGTTATTTTGATGGTTTGATTAGAAAACGCGTTTGTAGGATGTTAGTACACTTGTGTGCATGTTCAGTTTGGAGCCCGAGGGGCTCAGTTGAGTTTCAAATTTGTTATGGAATAATTTTTGGACTGTCGAGGAATGCTGGTGCATCAGGACTGCAGATCTCACATTTGCGAGGGCATGATCGCAAATGCGAGCCTCGCATTTGTGAGACCGTGCTCGCATTTGCGGTACGAGGTATGAGTAGGAGATTTTGCAAATGCAAAGTCGAAGGCGCATTTGCGATAGGTGGGTCGATCGTATTTGCGTCTCTTTTGTTGCATTTGTGACACTGGCTAGATTGCAGAAGCTTCACAAAAGCGAAGCTTGGACCGCATTTGTGAAGGTGCGAACTTCGCATATGCAAGGTATTTTTCGCATTTACGATATTTGTGATGCTCAGACACTGTTCGCAATTGCAAAGACAGATTCACTTATGCGATGATTACAATTGAGAACAAGAGTTTTCAATTGCGACATCTGCAGCTAGGTAAAATGTGGAGATTTCGGGATTTAGCTCATTTTACACTATTTTTCAACTCTAGACTTCATAGAGGCTATTTCTGAAGAGTCATTGCTTTCCAAATTCATTGGTAAGCCACTTTAATTTATTTTCAATAAATTTCCATAAGTTTTTCATGAATTTCTTCATCAAATCTATGAATTTCAAGGTAAAATTGGAGTTTTTGGGTAGAATTTAGAGATTTGTAAAATTTAGATTTAGACCTAAAATTGAGGTCGGATTTCAAAACAAATCACATATCCGGGCTCGAGGGTGAATGGGTAATCGCGATTTGGTCTTAATTTCAGATTTCGACCATGTGAGTCTGGGTTGACTTTTTGTTGACTTTTGGAATTTTGGCAATGATTGAACCTTTATTTATTGGAGATATTTTTTTTAGTATTTTTTGACTTCCTTAGATGATATTTGGCTAAGTTTTGATAGTTTTGAGGAGTATTTCTAAAGGAGACTGTATTGGATTGTGGAATTTTTCAGAATGAGGTAAGTGTCTTGCCTAACTTTGTTGAGGGAATATTTCCTAGTAAAATGATACTGTTTGCTATATGTGGGGGTGATGTATATGCGAGGTGACGAGCGGATATGCGTATGCTAGGGTTATCCATGCTCGGGAAAGATTATATGATTCTTTGTGCCTTGTTGGACTTTGTTATTTTCCTTCCTTATGTTTTACTTAACTTTTATAATAGTATGTGTAGATTTCAGTGCTAGAGACCATACTTTAGCTTAACACAACCTGATTAATTATGGTGGACTATTTGTGAGACTGTTAATGCACTAAAATCGGTCGTAACAATACCTATATCATGAGAACATATCAATGTTCGTTATTGTTGAGCTACTTGGGTCCCATGTTTATACTGAAGATCATGTTTGAGCTTTGTTGTGATACTTGAACATTGGGGTTCTTGAAGTTTATTAATTTTCTTATTGGTGTAAAAGTTGTGGATATCGTTCACGTGGTGTTTTATGCTTATTCACTCTTCTTGGTGTTATCTGTTCTACATACCTTGCTTGGTGTTGATGTATATATGCTTGGTGAGGAATAGTAAATTGCATGAAGAGTGTTTCCGTACTTGTGAAGAAGAGTAAAAGCACGAAGGGTAATGTTGTGCCATTATTTTATATTATCATGTGAGGAGGAGAGTAAAAGCATGAAGAGTGATGTCGTTCCATTGTTTTACATTATAATGTGAGGAAGAGAGTAAAAGCACCATTGTTTTACATTATCATGTGAGGAAAAGAGTAAAAGCATGAAGGATGATATTGTGCCATTGTTTTACATTATCATGTGAGAAAGAGAGTAAAATCACGAAGGGTGATGCTATGCAATTATTTTTATATTATAATGTGAGGATGTAATTTCATGGCAAGAAGGGTGTTTCTGTGCAGGCGAGGACAAGAGGCATGTATTATATTGTGTTATCTTTCCCTTGCATATACATTGATGCCTTTATCCTGAGTTGATATTGCTGCTCCTATGCTTTCTATGTTGCTTGATTGTTGTCATATCTTTGCCTTCTACCTTATTTGTTATTGTTCTATACATGCTTTCTATTTGTTTATTATTGTTACATTCATGATTTCCTTCTTGTTTGTTATATCTATATCTACAATTTATTTCTTGTTTGTTGTGGTTTCATATAAACCTTATACCTTGCTAACTATTAAAATTTATATTCTCCTGTCTTATTTGCTATCATTACTTCTGTGCCTCCTACCGTGTTTGTTGTTGTTATCTATTTTCTTCTGCCTAGTTTTTTACTGCTTTCTGTGTACATTCCACTTCGTTGTTTCTATCATTGGAATTCCTTCTACCTAGTTGGTACTTTTATATATATTCTTGGCGAGGATGAGATAAATGCATGAAGGGTGTTCCTGTGCCATTTGATTCGACATACATGCACATTTTTGGTGAGGATGAGGTAAATGCACGAAGGGTGTTGTCATGCCATTTGATTTGATATCTTGAACACATTCCTCTTATTATGAATATCCATGGGTTACTATGTTGGTTTAGTGGTTATTGCTTTAGCATCATGATTTGAGATGTTAGCAAAGGGTTGGTTGTGATATTGAGGAACTGATCATTAATCCTTTTAGTTAATCGCTTACTATTTCTCATATTTGTTGTTGTAATCTACTTTGTTATTTCTAGTACCGTTTCTATTGCAAATTTAACTAAACATGTTATATTAGTGAGTATCTTTTGACCTAAAAAACTTATCACTATTTCACCGAGGTTAGTCATGATACTTACTGAGTACATGGGGGCAGTTGTACTCATTATACGCTTATGCACCTTGTGTGCAGATACTTGGGGAAGAGTGATCGTGGAGTTCGATAGTCTAGCATTGAAGACGTGCAAGCACTCACGATACAAGCTACCATTTATTCGTGGTAGATTAGAAGTGAGGCTAGCTAGTGGGATTTGAGGTTGTGTGTTTCATATGAGGCTTCTATTCAGTGGAATGCATATATTATCATTTTCGTGCACTTGAGGAAGTTGGCTTGACCGTCACCAGGGTGAATATGCATCTAGAAGAGTTTTTGAAGTGTTTTATGACTAGAGTCACGTGAGTTTATGAGGTATTCAACTGATTAACAGTGCGAGACCGGGGCAACTATGAATGAAAGGTGCCATGGGTTACAGAAGATGTGTTCTATGGCTTCGAGCCAAGTGAGGGAGTCTGCCATTGACGATCGGATTGCATGGTCATGTATTATATTAGTTTTTGGACTAGGATGTGCTTACGGATTGGCTATGATTTGAGGAAGGTTTCATCAAGGGTGATTTATAGAAAGGTGAATGACTTTCGAAAAGATTTCAACGGGTTCAGAACCCATATGTGGAATTTATGGATTTTCGTATTTGAGTATGGTTAGGAATTGGGGCTTACCTTGGATGGTGCCGAGACTTGTGGTACTCTGTATCATTAGTGACTCTATGTTTCGGTATTAGAAAAGTGAAAGAAACATGTTCAGATTCCTTAAAGGGTTCTTCAGTGCATGCATTTGCATGATGAGGTACACTTAGTTATAGTAGCCTACGTGACTTGGTTAACTATACATGACTGACTGCAGACCTCTAATAGAGTGTACATCTGTATAAAGGATGGTACTGGGCCCCGTCATAGACAGATATGTATAAACAATATCATACCAAAAACTAATAGCAACTCCAGATCAAATGGAGCACACCAACTCTCGCTGAGCAAGGATCCTAAGAAGGGGGACTGTTAGCCTATCTACCTGCACCTGCGTGCATGAAACGCAGGCCCCAGGCAATAGGGGCATCAATACGAATAATGTACCGAGTATGTAAGGCATAAATATCAGTATATAAAAGACATGAAGGAAACATGGAGTAAATGACTTAACCTGTAAGTCTGAATAGCTCTGTGAATCATGCAACATTTATAAAGTCATGCATATGCGTATAAATGTCATATCATGCATAGGTATATGCGTACATAATATCATCAACACTCTGAGGGCATCCCATCATATCATCTCGGCCTCAGTGGGCGAAATCATCAACGTATACCAACTGATCAGGTGGTGGTGCGTATATAACGCTGTAACCTTTCCTCATACCTCATATACATATAATATACGCGTATATAATGCCATCTGGTCATGGGTCAATGTATATGTATAAAAGAATGCAATGCATAAGAAGTAAGTCAATATGATCTTTTGGATCATAAGATCAATAGGCCTTCGATTAAAATCACGAAATAAACTTTATCAACTTATGTATTTTCTGAGACCCATGAACAGACGATATAATAATATGACATGTGGGGAATCAAGAACATAGGCAACCCTAGTACTTCTAAGAATAGAGCCATTTGTAAAAGTTGCGTGTTTGCTCGTTTCGTTGTATCATATGGATCATGCCAAAAGAAAATAAGGGATAGCCTTAACATACCTTATAGAAATATGTCCAATAACAATGCTAAACTCAACTCGCTGCACCTTAATGTCGTAGGGATCGTTCTAATGTTATTGTTTCTTGATTTTGTACCCGATATGTTAATCCTTTTTTAAACCCTTGTAGAAATCTTAAGGATAAGTTTATGGGTCTTATTTTCTCGTGGTCTCTGGAAAACCGAAGAAAGAGATGACATAAGGCATATATATATCTACTTTTGAAAAGTCAAAGAGGTGCTAGCTTGGCACCCTAGCATTGGCCCTTTTGCAGACGCTTATATCTTTTTGTCTGGATGTCGTATGAATAAACGGTTAAGAGTGTTGGAAAACAAATTCCAAGACCTTCAATTTGGTATATAACATGTCCTAAAAATACCTCATATACCACACGAAATGTATTGCTCAAAAAGTTTCGTTACAAGGCAAATCCTTAGTCGGTTTTTCCGCAACTTAAATATGATGTTTCTCAAACTTTATATTTTATATCCAAACATAATATATAGTCATATTATGACTTTACACTCATTTAAATCATGATTAATAAGTCTCATATTCATTATACGTCACCTTGGGATGCATAGGGTGTAGTAATCTCCCCCCTAGAAACATTCTTCCTCGAATCTTAAACTCCCAGAGATCCATAAAAATTTTGGCAGAGTCTCCTCTGTAACAGTACTACTACCAACCTGTCACGCAGAAAACCTAACAATACAAATCCATACGGTGCCATAATCATCAATAACACCAATGGCCTCACACGTCCAATGACAGTAATTAACATAAGAATCCAGTATCATATATGCACCTAAAGGTTGTGATTTCTCAGTCTGCTTCTCCTCCGGAAGAGGAAACAAGTAAGAATACCTAGACTTCATGTCTTCTTCAGCTTCCCAAGTCAGCATTCTTGTTTCTCCAGAGTACTTTAACCGAAGTTACGTCCTTAGTTCTCAATCTCCGAACTTGTGTATCTAGTATAGCAATGGGAGCTTCCTCATGATGCTCTGTGACCTGAACATCGTCAACTGGAATGACTCTAGAAGGATCTCCAATACACTTACAGAGCATAGACACATGAAAGGATGGATGTACAGACTCCAAGTTGGAAGGCAAGTCTAACTCATATGCTACCTGGCCTACTCTGTGTATGATCTTATAAGGTCCAATGTACCGAGGGCTAAGCATTCCTTTCTTACCAAATCTCATAACGCCTTTCATTGGTGATACCTTTAGGGTTACCCAGTCGTCTACCTAAAACTCTAAGTTTCGTCGTCGATTATCCGCATAGAACTTCTTACGACTCTGAACTGCTAATAGCCTTTCTTGTATAAGCTTAATCTTCTCAACTGCATGTTGTACCAACTCTAGTCCTACTAACTTAGTTTCCCCAACATCGAACCATTCGATAGGTGACCTACACTCTCATCCGTAAAGAGCTTCGTATGGAGCCATCTAAGTGCTAGAACGACAGCTATTATTATATGCGAACTCAATAAGCGGAAGATGATCATCCAGCTACCCCTAAAATCTATCACACAAGCCCGTAGTATATCCTCAAATGTTTGAATAGTACGCTTAGCCTGACCATCTTTCTAGGGATGAAATGATGTACTAAGACTTACCTGAGTCCCCAATCCTTTTTGGATGGACCTCCAGAAATTAGTTGTAAACTGAGTACCTCTATTTGAGATAATAGATATAGGGACACCATGAAGTCGTGTTATCTCCTTAATGTAAAGCCTTGTATAATCCTTTACTGAATACGTAGTCCTGACAGGCAGAAAATTGGCTGATTTTGTAAGTCAATCAACAATCACCCATATAGAATCGAACTTACGCTGGGTATGATGTAAGCCTATAATGAAATCCATATTAATTACTTTACATTTACAAGTTGGAATCTCTATAGCCTGTAATAATCCACCAGGTTTCTGATGCTCAATCTTAACCTGCTGACATTTAGGGCACTGAGCAACAAACTCTGCTATATCCTTCTTTATTTCATCCCACTAGTATATTTCCCTGATATCATGATACATCTTCGTCGCTCCCGGATGAACAGAATAACGAGAATAGTGAGTTTCTCCCATAACCTGCCAGCGCAACTCTGCCATATTACGAACACATAATCGCCCTCGATATCTGAGGACTCCATCTCCTGTAATCTCAAATGGTGACTTCTCCTTTTGAAGGGTTGTATCTTTGTAATAAGCTAGCACATGATCCTCATACTAGCGTTCCTTCACTTCAGTTACTAAAGAGGATGTTGTCATGTCCTGAATATTAACTCCGATATCACCTGAATCCAGTAACTGAACTCCAAGACTACCTAGCTGATGAATCTCATGGGTTATCTCACTCTTCTCTAGCTGTAAATATGACAGGCTACCCATAGATCTACGGCTGAGTGCATCGTCTACTACATTCGCCTTCCCTGGATGGTATAAATTATCAGCATCATAGTTTTTCAGTAGCTCCAACCATCGCCTATAACATAAATTCAATTGCTTTTGCTTGAAGATATACTGAAGGCTCTTATAATCCATATAGATATCAGCATGTATGCCATACAAATAGTGCCACCACATCTTTAGTGCATGAATCACCGTGGCTAACTCTAAATCATGGGTCGAGTAATTCTCCTGCTTGCTTAGTTATCTAGAAGCATAAGCGACAACCTTACCATGCTGCATCAATACACAACCCAATCCAATGCCCGAAGCATCACAATAGATAGCATAACCATCGGTTCCCTCTGGGAGTGTCAAAACCGGTACTGAGGTCAATTTGTCCTTCAATGCCTGGAAACTCCGCTCACAAGCATCAGTCCACTGAAACTTAGTTGCCTTCTGAGTCAACTTTGTCAATGGTGCTAAAAGAGAAGAAAATCCCTCTACAAATCTCCTGTAATAACCTGCCAAACCCAGGAAGCTACGAACCTCCGTCGATGTCGTGGGTCTAGGCCAAGTCATCACTGGCTCAATATTTTGTGTATCAAATCGGATACCCTCACCTGAAATAATATGCCCAAGGAAAGCTACAGAATTCAACCAGAATTCACATTTAGAGAATTTTGCGTACAACTTTCTTTTTTAGAACTCTGAGCATAGTACGCAAATGATCTGCGTGCTCATCTTCTGAACGGGAATAAACCAAAATATCATCTATAAATACAATCACGAACAAATCTAGAATGGGTCTGAACACACGGTTCATCAAGTCCATAAATACTTCCGGGGCATTGGTCAAATCGAACGACACAACACAAAACTCAAAGTGTCATATCTGGTCCTGAATGTTGTCTTTGGAATATCTTTCTCTTTAACCCTTACCTGATGGTACCCAGACCTCAAGTCTATCTTTGAGAAACAGCTGGCACCCTACAACTGATCAAATAAATCATCAATCCTCGGGAGCAGGTACTTATTCTTGATCGTTGCCTTATTCAGTTGTCTGTAATCAATACACATCTGTAAGGAACTATCTTTCTTTCTCACAAATAACACAGGTTCTCCTCACGGTGATGTATTAGGTCTGAGTAAAGCCTTTTTCAAGGAAATCCTTTAGTAGTTCTTTCAACTCTCTCAGCTCTGCAGGTGCCACTTTATAAGGAGGAATAGATATCGGCTGAGTATCTGGTAATATGTCAATAGCAAACTCAATCTCCCGCTCTGGTAGAAGGCCTAGAAGCTTATCGGGAAAAACATCGAGAAACTCATTAACCACCAGGATAAACTGAAGGATCGGTGACTCTGCTTTCATATCCTATACCCGAACTAAGTGATAAATATAGCCATTTATGATCATCTTCCTTGCCTTGAGATAGGAAATAAACCTACCTCTTGGCGACGCAGTATTACCTTTCCACTCCAGAACTGGCTCCCCTGGAAACTGGAACTGAACCATCTTAGTTCTACAATCAACGTTAGCATAACAAGAAGCCAACCAATCCATACCCATTATAATATCAAATTCTATCATATCTAATTTAATCGGTTCTGCTACTGTAGAACGACTATGAACTACTACTATACAATCTATATATACCCGTCTAGCTATCATTGGATCCCCAACAAATGTAGACACCTCAAAAAGTTCAATCAACTCAGGTTCTATCCCAAACTTACTAGAAAGAAATGGAGTGACGTACGATAAGGTGGAACCTGGATCAATCAATGCATATACATCATATGAGGATACCGATAATATACTTGTAACAACATCAGGTGACGACCCGTCGACCCGCTTATGCATAAATGCGATTCTAAGGACTGCTCGAGCTAGATGCTCCACTTTTACCTCTTCTACGACCGACTGGTGCTTGTGAACCTTACATAGGGGGGCGTACTAATGATGACGAACCAACTACAGATCCCGTTGTCTGAACTATACCTACACCTCTCATCGGACAATCTCTCATAACGTAGCATGTATAACCATAAGTATAACAAACACCCAGCCCCACAAGGCACTGCCCGACATGCTGCTTACCACACTGAGCACATTGTGGCAAGGGCGGCCTCATCGGACTTGACTCACCCCTATATTGAGAACTAGAGGCCCAGGAACTTTAACTGGGCCTTGAATATGTGGAACGATCAAATCTCCTACCGACAAACTGAGGGGGTGCACTAGCTGATGGCTGGGCTGGATACCTTGGGTACTGCTGTCTCTGACAACCTCGAAACTCACCAGAAGGACATGAAGATCTCTCTTACTTACTCTGGCCCCTATCATGCTCACGATCAGCCCTCTATTTCTACTTGCGCTCCTCTACACCCTGAGTGTATACCTGAATATGAGGAATATCCATGCATGGCTGAAGTGAGTCCGACATACAGTCATTAAGCATGTGCGGCTCTAACCCCATCATGAACCGGTGAACCCGATGCTCCATCTTAGCTACAATAGTGGGAGGATACCTAGCCAAATAATCAAACTGAAGGTTGTACTTCAGAACACTCATATTACCCTGTCGAGCGTCAAGAATCTATCAACTCTGGCCCGTCTAAGCTCTGGTGGCAAATAATGACGAAGACAAGCCTATGTAAACTCCTGCCATACTGCTGGAAGGGCATCCTCACCTCTGGA
>AWOL01S0133187.1:0-10515 GCA_000715115.1 Nicotiana otophora
TTTTTAATCATAAATTAATTATTATAATAATTGTTTCTCTCTTATTCTTTGCAAATATAAATTCTTGAATTCCTGCATTAATTGTTACATGCTATTTGAATTATGTGCCTTAATTGTTATTTGACATTTAGCATATTAAATATTAAACTGCTTATTTGCTCCCTGATTTTCATAATAATTTGCTATTTGTCATTATTTGCTTCATAATTAAACCATAATTATTGTATGCTTGTTGTCTTGTAATTTTATATTAATTGTTACATTTATTGGGAAAATATTTTCTATAAGAATTGGTAAATAAAAATATTGGAGGAGCGGGTTGCACGCCGCAACATGATTGATTATAATGAATATATTGGAGGATCGGGTTGCACGCCACAACAGACTTATTAAAATTCTATATTGGAGGATCGGGTTGTACGCTGCAACAGACTTATTACAAGTTAATATTGGAGGATCGGGTTGTACGCCGCAACAGACTTATTAAAAGTCAATATTGGAGAATCGGGTTGCACGCCGCAACAGACTTATTAAAAGTCAATATTGGAGGATCGGGTTGCACGCCGCAACAGGCTTGTTAAAAAATCAATATTGGAGGATCGGGTTGCACGCCGTAACAGACTTGTTAAAAATTTAATATTGGAGGATCGGGTTGCACGCCGCAACAGATTTGATTAAAATGAATATGTTGGAAGAGCGGGTTGCATGCCGCAACAGAACTGAATGTGAATATATTGTGAGAGCGGGTTGCACGCTGCAACATAATTAATGAAAATGATAAATTGTTATGATTGCTGAGTTGCCTTCAATTATCATAAATGAATTACCTGATTTATTTCTATTATTGTTGTTGTTACCAATATTGCGTATAGGTTAATGTAAGTGAACCGCCTTAGCCTCGTCACTACTTCATCGAGGTTAGGCTTAGCACTTACCAGTACATGGGGGTAGGTTGTACTGATACTACACTCTGCACTTCTTGTGCAAATTTTAGAGTTGGTCCCAGTGGCGTACCATAGACTTGCTCAGATTTCAGCTATCAGAGGAGACTTGAGGTACAACTGCATGGCGTCCGCAGTTCTGAAGTCCCCGTCTATTGTACTTTAGCTGTGTGTTTATTTCCAGACAGCTTTATTTTATTCAGACCTTTATTTGTATTTATTCTAGAAGCTCGTGCACTTGTGATACTAATTCTGGGATGGTATTTAGACACCGTTATTATTATGGATTATTTTAAAATTGCTTCCGCATTTGCTTCTTTGTTATTAATAAATTTAAAAATTATTTTAAAAATAGATAATGTTATTCTAACGTTGGCTTGCCTAGCAAGTGAAATGTTAAGCACCATCACGGTCCGGAGGTAGGAATTTCGAGTCGTGACAATTATACATATCGGGGAAAAAACTTACTTTTGATCATGTTTAGCAAGAAGACTATCATGAACCCATTTCTCGTATTCCTGAATAACTAATGTAGGATGTGGCCCCGATATTAAATCATCTTCAAAGGGGTATGTTTTGTCAAATATGGGAGTCAACTTTAGTGAGGTACCTATTGTTCACTGAAATCATTAATAGAGACATTTAATTATAGATATCATGGGGAAATAGATCATAACTTTATAATACATAGTTTTTGTTTAATAATTTACTAACCAGCAGAGTCGAAGTTTGACTCGTAAGGCGAAGAATACCATCGACTTGGACGCCGATTCCTATGAGAGGGTAAAGGGGTTGAATCAACATTTTTTGCTGCATGATGTATCACAATTCTAGTTTCTGAAATTTGACTTGGAAGAAACTTATCCACCAACTCAAATTGTGATACATGTACTTCTCTGGATACACCCTCGTCAGATATAGGTGTTATGGTACACAACACCTCATGTAGTTTTTCCCTCCATTCTTACTTCACCACAAACAGGATTAACCTCTATAGATACATTTAACGTGTCTTCGGTTGAAATAGCATGTGGGTGTTGATCGGCATGAATGTTGGTGTTCAGCTTCCTTTGCATGGCCTAATAATATAACCAATAGAATATATTAATATAGCACATGTTTTTTAGAGGTGTATTCTGTTAATGTATACATATGTATATGAGTGTATTATGAACCATGTATGTTGATGCATACATAGTTCAATTAAAAGAATTGTGAAGGCTGTTATAGAAAATATATTTAGAAAACCCTAAAAACAAATGTAAAACTGAATTCACATATATATAAGTGTATTCTGTAATATGTATGTTACAGTATACATGAGTAAACTGAAGAATAATAAAAGATGTTTTAAAATCTGTATTTAGATAATCATGAATACATATGTATAACTGAAGTCACATGTATATACTTGTATTCTGTAATGTGTATGTTGTTGTATAGATGATTAAACTGAATACTAGCAGAAACTAAATTATAATATATATTCTAAATATAGTTATATAAATATATACTAAAGATGTTAAAAAACGTTAACCTATGAATTCTCGCCAACAGCTATATCACTCTGTGTTTGGAATTTGGGATTATCTTGCAAGTTGGCATCAGATGGAATTTGAATACCATCATCATGTCTCCCGGTATATTTCTTTCTCTGGTATACCTTATGCCAGCAGGAGGAATCTTGGATTGAGGTATTGACGACACATGTGGAATTGGACTCTCTGCATTTGAGGGATCTATAATCTGCTGTTTGTGCCTTTTGTGAGGCGGTGATGAAGATGGACCAACGCTTTCATCATGTTTCTTCTTAGGCTGAAGAGGCGGTGTAGGACTAAAGTCATCCGAATCATCTTCATTATTATCTGAATGAGTAGGGTTGTTCTCTACATCAATGCCTTCTGGAGGAATCTGAATAACAGCAAGCTCCATATCGCTTGGTTGAATGTTATTGTAAACAATTTGAAAATAGAAATACACTCAAAGTGAACGACCTTTGTTGTATGATTACAAAATTATGCTCATTGAATTAAATATGTATCTGTAAACTGTTTTCTGCATTCTATTGTATTCCAGTTAATTTGGAAAACAAGGAAATAAGATGTAGGTTGTATGCGATTATATTTAATATTTAATTCTAACACTGTATTATGTATTGTACAGTATTTGACCTAATTTTAAAATAGGGACATTGATGTATGATGCATTGAACTATATTTCAATGAAAATTTCAACAAATGATTTCACTAACAGAAATATATTCTTAAAAAAAATATCAGCCACTTAACGAATAGTAAATTACCATGTTTTCCTGGTCATTGAACATGCCGTTCATCAGATAAGCTAAGTTGGCTGGTTGACAGTGAATTTCCAATTGAGTATTCTGGGTATCCGGTTATCAACTCGCAGTGCAATTTTTGGGTCAACCTTTGAACATCACTCGTAAAACCTCACTTGCATAGCGAGAGGCATCCCAACTATCCTATAGTACTTCTTTTGAGAATCCATCTTCTTGCTAATAGATTTAATAAGGTATTGGAATGTATCCTTACCCCATGGATAATCAGAATATCTCTCACTCTCGACCAAGTTAAAATGTAGTCTTGGGATTGTTGTGATGTTCTTCTCGGAGAAAAATATGAAAGTGTGTATGAAATACAACACAACTATATTGATGGCATCCCCATCGTTGTCATGACCCCAATTCTTGTCATCAAAGCATTTCAACAAATCTTTCTTCTTGACATTCTTTGCACCGCCAAAGTATGTATCAACAATCATGTTAGGCACCTTTGTGTTAAACTGAAAATCTTCAGGGTCACCAACACAATTGAGACCAGTGACAAGCACAAACTCCCTGATTGAAAAGGATATTATTGTACCATTGACGTATATTGAAAATGAATCATCATGACTTCCTTCCAACTGCAAAACCATGAAGCACCTGAACAATTGATGTTGAACCTCACAACGCTTCATATCAAGGAAACTTCCAAAACAAGTAGTACCAAATATTTTGTACTGCTTTGGAGTAAGTTTTTCTTTGAGGTCGGAGACTATGTTTGTGTTAGTATATGAACTGATATGCGGTGATGAAATAGGCGGGTATTTCACAAATAGTTTTATTTCCTGCATACAACAAGAATTACAAAAGATTTCATAAATCTTTTGCAATACATAACTCATTCATGTTTTGCAAACATAATGTATTGATAATTACCACAAAAAATTGGGGGTTATGGCAATGACTGTTGTTGTAAATACAGCAAAATACAGTTGGCTTGAGAATACACATGAAAATACTTAGTCGAAATACATAACTAAAACCATCTAAATATATGTTGAATACAAATCGGTGAATGAACTTTTGAATTCACTAAATATGTAAAGGCACTACAATAAGTACAAATCACTGAATGAACTTTTGAATACATCTAAACACATCTAAATACAATATGCAAAAGACACTGGAGTAAGCACAAATCAGTGATGGAAATTTTGAATACATATAAATACATCTACATACAACATGCAAAAGTCATTGTAATAAGTACAAAACAGTGAAAGCACTTTTGAATACTTATGAATACATCTACATACAATATGCAAAAGTCACTGTAATAAGTACAAATACAGTGAATGAACTTTTGAATACATCTAAACACATCTAAATACAATATGCAAAAGACACTGGAATAAGCACAAATCAGTGATGGAAATTTTGAATACATATAAATATATCTACATACAACATGCAAAAGTCATTGTAATAAGTACAAAATAGTGAAGGCACTTTTGAATACTTATGAATACATCTACATACAATATGCAAAAGTCATTGTAATAAGTACAAATATAGTGAAGGCACTTTTGAATACTTATGAATACATCAACATACATATAAATCAAATCAACATATAAGAAGAGAAAGCGATGTATCTACTATTGCACACATATAAATACAATAACATACAATAAGAGAAACCCATTGGAGAAGGTAATATTCAATGTATGAGGACTCAAATACATATAGATACATCAACAATTACCTTTTCGTCCCATGTATCTGAGCTAGTTCTTGCATTGACCTCCTTTCCCTTAACACCTGAATCATCATCCATAGGTTTTCTTCTCTTTTCCGCATCGGGAAGTGTTGATTCTTTCGAAGATTTCTCAACTTAGGCTTCTTTCAATGTGTCATTGCGCATTTTTGTTCTCCTCTTTGCAACTGTATTGCTGATGAACCTGCAAATTCCAATTCCGCTTGAGTGATTTGCAAAGAGAAAGAGGGCCCATCGAAATTGAGTACTTTGGTGGGTATACCTCTGGTAACCCTCTTCTGGGATGTTGAATCAGCCATTGGAGAGGAAATCTCAAGTTTTCTATTGAAAGCATAAAAATGGTTATTATTTATAAAAATTTAGTAGAGATAAACAGAAGAAACACAATACAAGCGAAAATATAACAACTCAAATACTTACCACAACTATTTGGAGCAAAAAAATAGAAAATTGAGAGAGACAATGCAGATGAAGAAATGAAGAATCGTGGTGACTGAGAATGGGGAAGAGAATGGCGATGTGAGTGAGAGAAATTGGAAGTGAAGAATCGTGGTTTCTGAGAATGGGGAAGAGAATGGCGATGTGTGTATGAAATTGGAGAGAGAGAATGTGGAGAGAGAAGTTTACATCAAATACGGTAATTATGTGAGAGAGAAAATCTGAAAGGAGAGAGAAAAATAATACATAGCGTATTTAATGGCTTAAGGGTAGGAGATAACCATAAATAGATATTTTGCTATAAAAATTAAAAGGTAGCTATAGAATATAATTTTTTAAAAGGGTATTTATTTAAAATAAATAAGGTGTTAACCTTTGCTATAGGAGGTAAAATTTCCTTGTATATAATTGGTAAATTATATACGACCATGTAATTAAATTGAAACTTGAGTAGGGAGGATAATAAGGTTTCAAATAGTGTACAAGAAGGTAAAAATCTCAATATAAATTGAGCCCATTTGCTCCTCTGTTTACTCTGATCTTGGCTCATTGGCTTCTCCCTCTCTTTTCCAGTGATTACTAATTATCAAATTATTAAGGTCAAATACATTCACATTTGGAAGTGATAAGTAGATGGTAGACAACCTCCGTAGGTCTATCAATGGTTTCGAATCCCCTAAACTTTATTTTTGAAATTTTCAAATAATAATTCCGATAAATATTCAAGTTCCATCAACTTTAAGGATCAAAACCACACTTTTCAACTAATTGAAAGTTAATTCTGGTTAGTGAAATAATACTTGGACTAAAACTGATGTTAATCAATAACAGAGGAACTAATATTGCTATTTTCCCTTTAAAAAATTACGAAAAAAGCTAGTAGTAAAATGTTGATCAGATGAAGCCCGATGTTGCAAAGTGGTTTTGCTCCTAGTGTTTGCCTCTAAGGGGTTGTTTGGTAATTATGTAAGGGTGATTGATAGCCAAAGATCTAAATAAGAAAACTAGAACTAATAGTACCGTCATATTATGTATTATTCAATAGTGGTTGAGTGATTGTTAATATGAAAATTGTTAAAAAAGGTACAAATATAAAAGATATAAAAGAGTTGAAAAGAAGATAAAAGAGTTGCAAACTGAAATATTATCGTGTAGCAGCCATATAACTCATAATTTTAGTAGGAGCAATCAAACACTCCCAAGTTATAATCATCAAAAGTTATATATTATTAATTCTACGTATTGTAGCAAAGCATTTGCTCATCACCATACCAAGCAACTTGCCAAAAGGAGCCCTAGTTACATACAAATCCTTTATGTATAGAAGTCGGAAATGCTACTATCTATCACCTACAAAGATGAGCACCCAAGAAGCACCCAGTGGGTGAACATCTCCACCTTACTCACAAAACAGTCCTCATTGAGATAATAAACGCCTCCATGTACCAAGAAAACAAGTAATAGTTAATACATGTGGATAAACAACAATATTCTACTAGTATGTTTTTGCTTTCCAATAGTTACAAGAGCTCCACGCACAACTCGTAGGTTGTTGTTGATAAATTTCAACAATTCAGATGAGATCTAGCGACCTTCGCTTGGACTGGGAACAGAAAAAAGAAAGTAACGTCAGCTTGAGTCAAACAAAGTACAGATATGTAACAATTTCACATTTGTAGGGCAAGTCCTCAACTTTTCTTATTTACATTTCTCTGACCATTATTTCAGACTACTCAAAACTGCAGGTAAAGGCAAATGACACGAGAAAATAAGCAACTTCAATCTAGTTTAACAAAACAACTCTCTTTTAGTTTCTGAAATTCCCAGACCTCCTCTCTTATCATTTTCATAACTCCTCTCTTTCTGATTATTCAATCCAACAGGGGCGAGCAGAGTAGGCAACATGCGGCCATGGAAGCAGACAGGGACGTTGTTTTGGGTTCAAGATACAAAATTACTTCTCAAGGGAAATAAAGTGAGGGGTAAAGTGGAAATAAACAGGCACTTCGTTGACATAATGTGATTTAACTGTACTAGAAAAAGGAATTGCACGGGAGGTCCCTCTAAAGACCTACCGAACTAAGAAGCTCCAATATTTTTCAAATAAAAAGACTCATTGTTGTTAAACTAGAACCGAGGCCGTAGTAATTCTGCCAAAAATGACCTTGAAGACACATTAAAAGTTATCCTCAATTCAAACAGGTGGATTCTTTGAGAAATCACCATCAACAACAATGCTGTTTCTAAGTATGACCATTAGATATTCAGATTCTTCATGCTGACCATCAGATATTCAAATTCTTCATGTTTCTACTGCTGCCGGAAATGGTGCAGATTTCCCAAGGCAATTTCAATTTCTACTAGAGAAGTGCCTTAACATTGCATTTTAAATTTGTCCAGATAAAATTGACTTTGAAACCTCCACAACCATGAATAGCCAAATGAACTGGTTCCCTCACCAACTAGTGCCAATTGTGCATCGCACTCATCCCATATAATATTGTTAGTCTGATAATCGTTCTATAGATAATAATAACTGGAAAATAACATGAGAAAGAATATTATTGATGTACAATAACTATAATACAAGTAGCCCTATTTATAGTAATATACAATACCTACACTACTCCTATTTCATGTAGAACAACGATTATTTACATAACAACTAACTAACACTCCCCCCCTCAAGCTGGTGCATACAAATCATATGTACCGAGCTTGTTACATATATAACTAATACGGGGACCAATGAGGGACTTGGTGAAAATATCTGCAAGCTGATCATTCGACATCACAAACTTTGTAGCAATATCTCCTGAGAGTCTTTTCTCTGACGATTACAGGCCTATCAGTCTGATAGGGTGTATAAAATTATCTCTAAACTTTTGGCTGAAAGATTTAAATTAGTGATCTCTAAGCTGATTGGCAAACACCAAATGGCTTTTATTAAAGGAAGGCAAATCATGGATGTTACTCTTATCGCCAATGAATGTGTTGACTCTAGATTGAAGGAGAAGAAGCCAGGAATCTTGTGCAAGTTAGATATAGAAAAAGCCTTTGACCATGTTAATTGGGACTTCTTAACAGTGTTTAAAAAAGCGCCCGCTTCCTCGCTTTAAGCGAGAAACGAGGCGAAGCGTGAAGGGCAGCGCTTCAGCAAGGTGAAGCGACTCAGGTCAGTAAAAGCGACCGCTTCTCTGTAAAAAGCGAGAAGCGGGGAAAGCGAAGCGAAGCGAAGAAGCGTCCGCTTCTCTGTTTTAAAATACCCAACCCTATTTTATTAAAAACGAGTTTTTTGGATTAAACACTAGTCTGAACTTCTTCAACAGCAGCGACTAGGGTTCTTCAACTTCCAATAGCAGCGACTTCTTCTTCTTCATCTTCTTCTGATTTCTGAAAGAATCACAAAGCATCAACTAGGGTTGTTCTTCTACTTCAACTTCAAGTTCAAGACTTCAACAGGTATGTTCTGAACTTCTGATTTTCCTTCTTCTTCTTATTCTTCTTCTTTTTCTTTTTCTTTTTCTTTTTCTTTTTCTTGTCTTTCTGAACTTCCAAAAAGCGGCGAAATGCTGGCGAATTGTTTCCAGAAAATTACTGCCCAATTTTTCCAATTTTTAACAGAGAATTCCTCTAATTTTTAATATCCTTTATTCTTAGTTCTTATTGCCTTTCTTATGTGTTATGTAGTTGTTCTTTTAATGGCGCCAAAAGAAGATAGGAAAGACCTGGCTTGGGCTTACTCTGAAAGAGTTAGCGAGACCAACAAGATGGCCATTAGATGTCTTTTTTGTGATAAGATTTCAAATGGGGGAATCTATCGTCAAAAAACGCATCTAATCGGGGGTGATCCAAATGTCGCATCTTGTCCTAAAGTTCCGTAGCATGTGAAGGAAGAATTGAAAGCATTCCTTCAAAACAGTATTTATTTTAATTTTTTTTTTAAATTCCGCTTCACTTCAAAATAGCGAGCGTTTCGCTTCTCGCTTCTCGTGAAATGGGGGTTGTCGCTTTTCCTCGCTTCACGCTCTTCACAACACTGCTTCTTAATAAATATGCTGAGACAGATGGGTTTTAGTACAAAATGGACCAATTGGATCAGATTTTGTATTAGCACTGCCAGATTTTCAGTGTTGGTTAATGGCTTGCCTGAAGGTTTCTTTCGGTTTCTTTCCCTCACATAGGGGATTGAGGCAAAGGGATCCTCTATCCCCTTTTTTGTTCATTATAGCTATGGAGGGATTGAACAACATGCTCCACACAGCGCAACAGAATAATTGGATCAGGGGTTTCAGGCTAAACAACAGACAAGGTGGAAGTTTGGAGATATCTCATCTCCTCTATGCAGATGATGCCATTATTTTTTGTGATGCAGAGATAGACTAGATAAGGATGCTAAGAGTTATTCTTACAATCTTTGAAGGCATATCAGGGCTTCATATTAACTGGGGGAAAAGCCTTATTTTCCCAACTAATGAACCTCGGCAGATTCAGCAACTCGCGGGGACTCTTGGTGGTGAAATTGGTGTTTTTCCAACTATTTATCTTGGTATGCGTTTGGGGGCTAAGTATAGATCCATTGATATATGGAATGGGGTCTTGGAGAAATGCGAAAATAAACTAACAAGGTGGAAAAATAAATCTCTCTCTTTAGGCGGCAGGCTAGTACTTATCAACAGTGTATTTGATGCCCTGCCCTTCCTACTTATATGATGTCTTTGTTCCCTATCCCTCCAAAAGTTGAAAGGAGAATGGATGCTTTAAGGAGAAAATTTCTATGGCAAGGCAACAAAGAAAGAAGCAGTGTTTTTGAGAGCGAGAAGCGCAAAAAAGCGACAGGGGCTCGCCTCGCTTCAAAAGCGAAGCGCACGCTTCATTGAAGTGACGCGCAATTCTTAAATAAATATAATAATTAATTTTATAAACTGAAATACATATAAAATTAATCAAATATACTGAAAATATAACATATATATAATAATTAATTTTATAAACTGAAATACACATTAAAAAAATCAAATAAACTGAAAATATAACATATATATATAATAATTAATTTTATAAACTAAAATACA
>AWOL01S0133204.1:0-14639 GCA_000715115.1 Nicotiana otophora
TCGGTTGCTTAGCCTTACGTCGCCCTTCCAAGGAACTTCAGGAAGGCGCCGCGTAACATTATAGACGTCAAATATCTATTATGTTATTTTGTTCAATGCGTGAAATATCTAAATTTAAGAACTTATGACCTGACAGTCTAACTAGCATTAGATGCTTCTATTCGTGCTTTACAATTAAAATTCTTGGGTTTCAATTTTTTAACTGGCTAATTGTTTGCAGGTTTTCAAGAGTGGGCCACTGTTTATCTCTTCAAAAGGTCCGTAATGCTATTCCAGTTTCCTTGATGCCTTTATGTTGATGATTATTGCACTGGTCCGTCATGATTTGGCTTATTTGTTAGGCACTAGTTGCCTAAAACTCTGTCAACAAGCCTTTACTTGATGCTGGCTTTATATTATATATAACTTAAGGGCTGCACTTTTTTCGGGTTTAAAAGAGTTCAAAATTATCCTTTAGAATAAAAAGAGTAATTTTGCATTTATTCTGAGAAGACTGGTCCAATATTTGGAGGATTTTAGATTGTGATGGGGCAGTAGGTTCCATTACTGATGAGATTGAAACTAAGAGATCAGTGTGCACTAGTGTTCCTTACCCTGCTAGGTATTCATACCCTTTAGCAGATGACACTTTTGATTGAAATGATGATAAGAAAACTGTCTTATTTTCACCAGCTTTTCTTCACCTACGGCAAACCGCAAACGCAAGGAATATGTTAAAGAACTACTGTCCAAAGGAGAATAGGAGTTTGAAATACTCAGTACATTTTTCTTGGATAAGTTCAAATGCTCAATACATTAGGTCGAAACAAAATACAAAATGAAATGCTGGGATTTGCAGTTGCTTCTGGTCCGATCTAAGTGTTGTAGAACTTATTTTTGGGCTTGCACTAGCTGGTTGATGCTGAGTTCTGTGCAGTCCAATTTATTAAGCAAACTCTGATTATCTGACCAATTTGGTCGCTTGACATCTAATTCTCAAAGAATAACTTTCTGCAGGATTAGGTTGGAAGTCATGGAAAAAGCGTTGGTTCATCCTTACACGTACATCTCTGGTCTTTTTCAAGAATGATCCTGTCAGTATAATTTCTCTGAGTGTTCTTTACTTCCAAAGTTGATATTTTTGTTCGACTATTTACTTGGTTTCATATTCTATTTCTAAAGAAAAGAGAGAATCGTAGCTTGAATTCAAGCTGATGATTTAGTTCTAGGAAAACACCTAGAAGTTACTCTTTCCTTCTCTTTGCTCTTTGAAGTTCAATTCACATGAGGAACGTAGTGTGCTTTTGAAGTTGCAACACATATTCTTCAAGAATTTGAAATTTCGAATTTGCTTGGAGCCACGCGACAAATAAAAAGCAATAAGTCTGCAACTTCCAATACGCACTGCATCCCTTAGCTGAATTAAATGCAATTTTTTCCGTTTATCTAAACTGTCAAATTTAATCTGTAGGGAACAAGAAATCATTCTTGAAGGATGCATAAAGCGCTTTCCAACTTAATTAGCAACACAATACATCATATCTTACCTTATGCTTATTAATGTGCAAAATGCTATTCTATAGAAAATGAGCAATAGGATCACTTATCTTTTGAATAAAATTGTATTCCTACAAGGAAGCAAATAGGATCACATATCTGTTGAATAAAATTGTATTCCCACTAGGAAGAGTCCGCTGGATCTGCAAAACTTGTTGTTTGGCACCAAATATTTTAAGATAGACCTAGAGAAATAAGCTTTATGTTGACATGGTAGCAGTTCACAAACTCAAATGTAATTGATGGAATATGGATAAACTAAAATGATTTTCTTTTTTCTAGAAAGTGATTATTTCACATGGGGTTTGTCAATACATGGTTTGACATCAACAATTTCATGTGACAAAACTGATGAGAGAGTAGTACGAGTGCTGTATATTGCATAAGGCAAAACACACAGTGAGAAATTTATACATATTCGTTATCAGTTTTGCCATTTTATTTTATTTTATTTGACACACGGCACTATGCAAGTCCTACCTCTCAATTAATTATAACAACTCCTTTACCTTTATCCTCTCCTTTTCTTCTCCAGAATTCTTTGTTTCTGTCCAAAATAAGTGTCTTTTTGGACTTACAAATTTGGACCAAAATAAATATCATTTTAATCAAGAAGGCATTATCTTTTTTAAAATTTATCCTTGCCCTGATAAATAATAAGTACAACTTTGTAAAGTCTTTCCATGCTAATTTACATTTACAAAAAGAGATTAACGAGTAATTTGCAAAATTTTAAAAGACACTTATTTTGTCCAGGAGGTAGTAGAATCTTTTCCCATACATGTAGATATTGGCTCAACATACATGTAAGAATAAACCAATCATCCGAGGAGCCTAAGATAATTCACATAGTACGGGAAAAGATCAAATAAGAAAATATGGTGAGAAAAAATGAAAGAAACTTACAGTGGATCATTATTGGAACCATCATCTATATTAGCAAATAAAAAGATTCTAGTTAAATACTATGAGGAGTAACTTCTTATGGGAAGGAAATGCAGATAGAAAGAATCTACATTTGGTAAAATGGCAAAAGGTAATAACTGCTAAAAAGGGAGGAGGTATGGGGGTTAGAAACTTGAGAATGCACAATAAGAGTTTACTATATAAATGGAGATGTTGCCGACGAGGGTTCCGGACTTCCGGCGAGTTGTTTTCCTATACAATGATGGAAAGGAAAGCACTTGGAGAAAACTTATAGATGCCAAATATTTGAAGAAGGATACATGGAGGCTTGCAACTGTTCACAGTTCTACAAAAGGCAATATCTGGAGTAATATTAGTAAGTTGTGGAATGAATTTCAACAACACACTAGACTGAAGCTGGGAAATGGAAGTAAAATCAGATTCTGGACTGAAGTATGAGTGGGGGATGTGTGGTTAATTAACAGATTCCCAAGCCTATATAATTGCTCTATTATCAAAGATGGACATGTTGCCGAGTTTTACTCCACAAATGGCTGGCAATTAAACTCCAGAAGAGGTTTTAATGACTGGGAAATGGAAGAAGTGGGGCAAATACTCCAATTGTTGAGCACAACAGTGATAGAGCAAAACAAGGAGGATCGACTGGTACGGACAGCAAGTAGTGATATGCAATATTCTATTAAAAGCTGTTATAACCTTCTCCAGAAACAATCTGATTCTTATGATTCTAATTGGCCTTGGAAAATGTTATGGAGAACCAGAGCGCCTACCAAAGTGGCTTGTTTTGGGTGGATTGCTATCAGAGAAGCTTGTCTTACGCAAGATAATCTACAAAAGAGAGGATTTAGTCTAAGTAACAAGTGTCATTTATGTGAAGAAGAGTTGGAAACTGTTAACCATCTGTTTATCCACTGTAAAATTGCTAAACAGTGCTGGGAGCTTTTCTTGAATTTGAGTGGTGTTTCTTGGACTATGCCTTCACACATAAAATCATTACTGCTTAGCTGGCAAGGACAGAAGATAATAAGAAGGAAGAAGCAGTTTTGGAGGACCATTCCTTTATGCATCTTTTGGACCTTTTGGGAAGAAAGGAACAATGCTTGCTTTGATAATAGGAGGATTCACATCTCTAGAATTAAAAATAATAATATGCAAAAATTATTTTTTTGGTGTAAATGACGTTTAGTTGAGAGTGTGGATCAGTATTTAGAGTTTTTGGGTTCGTTAGGAAACTTGTAATTGAAGTTCTGCTGCTGCAGGTGTTTGGCTGCTCTTGATGTAACCTTTGTACCATCTTGGTACCTTTATTAATAAAATCTTTACCTTATAAAAAAAAAGGTTCTAGTCATGTTACTTGAGCAAGAAGAACTGATTGACCTCATAATAACTTGTGTCATATTATAATCCGTGCATTAGAGGATAAGTTTATTTAAAAAAGAATAACAAATGGACAAAATCAGAGCAACATTAACTATGAGAAAATGGTAAGAGAATCAAGTATCACATTTCAAGCTTTAATTTTTTCATTGAAGAAGAATGAGGAGGAAAAAGAAAGGAGGATCAAATTTGATAAAAGCAAGCAGTGTCATTGTCTTGATTCGTTGAACTCTAACAATAACAAGTTGCTTATTCACATCAACGAGGAATGTAATTTCACAAAAAAGTTGCTTATTTAGTCCCTTCCATTTTATTAATTTTTTTTATTGCATCATCATCATCATCCCTTTTGGTTAAGATTTATCTTTAGATTCTTCAAATTACCACATACCTAGTCTTCAAATAATGGCATTCCTGAATGAACCGTGTCCTTCTTGCTTAAATGCCTATTCTACATGATCTTGCTTGAAGGGTTCTTTTCGGTTTAGATCTTAAAAATGACTTGTCAGAATGCTTTAAGCACAATGAATGCAATGGGAGACCAGGCTTCAAATCTCAGTCGAGACAATAAAAGTGATTTCTCCCAATCTACTAAAGTCTTAGTGAACAGGTTTATTGTATTGGTGATGCAATAGAATAGTAGAGGTGCGCAAAACCTAGTCCGAACACCACATTTATGAAAAAGGAAGAAAAGAGAAAAGGGAGGATCACATCCGACAACAGGTGAAAGTAACACATGAAAAAAAAGAAGAGAAAAAGTCGTTTGAAATTGTTTGACTATGTCATATGTGGGCTTCCTGATACACTAGCTCACAAGTGTGTTATTTTGATGACTGAAGGTACTAAAAAGGGATGAGGTTGCTCAAAATCACATGGAGGAAAGTTGCATCAGTGAAACCTTAGTTAAGATTAGGACATAATAAAAGTTAAGGATCCATATATGTAATACTAATTAATTGGAGTTAAACTAGTTATATAGGGATAAGTTGGCAAAATACACAAGTTACCCCCTGAACTAAGGACCAAATCCCTATTACACACTTTTTGCGGACAAAAATCACCTTACACACTTAAACTTTCTAAAGTGTTGCTGACGAGGGTTCCGGACTTCCGGCGAGTTGTTTCCTTTTTCTTTTTATTTCTGTTTTGAAAAAGGAGGGGTGTGTATTAGACACACTTTAGAAAGGTTAAGTGTGTAAGGTGATTTTTGTCCGCAAAATGTGTGTAACAGGGATTTGGTCCTTAGTTCAGGGGGTAACTTATGTAATTTGCCGGGATAAGTTTGAATTTAGAGAACCCTTAGTTTCCCTTAAAAGGGAAGTTATTTGATAATGGAATGAAATGGACATGAATAGAGTACAGTTGATATGGAGAATTCATATAGCCGACCCCAATTAATATTGAAAAGACTTGGAAGGCTATGTGAACTGGTGGTCTAATTTGCTTTTAAATGGTAATTTGGATGCTTAAAGTCTGGAGATCTCGTTTACTCTTAATGCATGTATTAACTTTTAGCTGTGAAGCTTTTTCTCTTGTTGATTTTATCATCTGAACGCTACTGATTCATTACGCTCCTCATGTAGAGTACACTTTCACAGCGAGGAGGTGAAGTGAATCTAACTCTGGGAGGAATTGACTTGAATAATTCAGGGAGGTAATAAATGAATCATGGTCTGTTATTTTTGTATGTTCAGAGTCTATGCCTTGCTCTTACTACAGTTCCTTGCTATTCAGTGTTGTCGTTAGAGAAGATAAAAAGCTTTTGACCGTTCTGTTTCCCGATGGACGTGATGGGCGAGCTTTTACTCTTAAGGTATTTATCTCTCTTTCTCTCTCTCTCTCTTCTAAACACAAATATCATCCCAGGAACTCTTAATGCATGTTACAAGCAATTTACTTGGAGGAGTTGGGCAGCGAAATAAGTTGAATTTCTGGTTATTCTTTTCTAAACAGTTTGAAACTCCATGGGTTACTTTACACTGGTCTCTTTATTTTCTTTAACTTTACGATTATCGAAACCTGAACTTGCAACTCAAGGACGTGCTCCAAACTGAAATTAAATATTTTTTTTGAGAAAAGGGTAACTGATTTTAAATAATTTTGTTTCAGCAAAACACTATATACAGTCCTATTATCGTCTTAGATAAGCCTGATGAGTACTTATATATAGTGGACTGTTATAGTTAACAGTAGGAACAATTCCAAAATGTATGCCCCCCCCCCCCCAACAAACACCAAGCTCCCATGCCTGCTAAAGTATACTTATTCCTGGATCATAAATTAGTAGAAATCATCTTTTGAACTGCAGGCAGAGACATTGGAGGATCTGTACGAGTGGAAGACCGCCCTAGAGCATGCTCTTGCACACGCACCTAGTGCTGCTCTTGTTATGGGACACAATGGCATTTTCCGAAATGACACTGGTGATTCTATTGATGGGTCTTTCCATCAATGTTAGTAATGTTATCTTCCAAGACTTCCGGTTTACATTGTTAATGCTCCAGATTAGATTTGGCTGCTATGTCCAGATGAAACTTGCCTGTTCCCTGTTTGTTGTTAGGGCGTAAAGATCTGACCAGATTTCTTTTTATTCAGGGAGGGATAAGCGTCCTGTTAAATCTTTAGTTGTCGGAAGACCAATTTTGCTCGCCTTAGAAGATATAGATGGAGGCCCATCATTTCTTGAAAAGGCACTGAGGTTTCTCGAGAAGTTTGGTAAGGCAACCCGTTCCCTCCTGAAATATGGGTTGTGCAAGAGTAATATTGAAATATTGTTTGCTTTAAATTACGTGGTTACTTTAGTTGGATAACCTTTTTCGGTTGGTGTAATATCTTCTTTTGTTGGATAAACTTTAGATGTTATTGTGTTTGGAAACGTGGATTAAGGCGTACTTGATATTGATATTGCTTGGAAATTTTCCATTTTCCAACAACATATGGCCAGAAAATTTGGAAAATCTAGAAAGCTCAGGCATATTGATTCTCAACACAAGAAGCAAACCCAAACTTGTTCTTTCTTTTTTGTGCATACCTATTAGCTATAACGATGTTCTACAAGCTGTTGATTATAATTAGAGGAGCGTTGATATAAACTGTGGATTATATAGCTGTTCCAATTTCTTTTGTGGATTATTGCAAAGTAGTTTTTCGTTCCTAGTTTCTTTTTGGTGTACTCAGGAGGTCCCTATTTGTATAGAGGATTGGATCTCTTTTGTTGGGAACCATATTTTGGTGTAGGTTCTCTTTTTTTTTTGTACACGACTTATATACGGGGTTAGTCCCCACTTGTTAATAAATTATTTACCTTATAAAAAAATAGCTGTTCTATAAGCTCTGGGTGTTACGTTGGTCTTGAGGAAATTGAGTGATGGAAATTCTGAGTCTGTGAAGAGCCCCAATTTCTCTCTTGTTTCTCTTTAGTTTCTGATCCTATTTTCCTTTACTCTGATACTTGTTGCAATATTGAATATCTGCTTAAATCACATATTATGATGTTCACATTGTTATCTCTCACTTACTGAGGATGTTGAATGGGGTTAATGATGATCAGGTTATGTTTGTAAATTATTGAGGTATTATCACTTTTAGCCCACGCCAGAAACTATTTACATTCGGTAGCCGAAAAAGTGTGTAAAATTTGTATAATTTTTGTATATAACATATAGAATGTATATATATACAAAAAATATACAAATTTTATACATTTTTTCGGCTATTATTTTTATAGCGGCTATACAGTATCATTTAGCGTAAATTATTTTGATTATAAATTGCCTATTTAGGAACCAAGGTCGAAGGTATATTGCGACAATCTGCAGATGTCGAGGAAGTGGAGCGGAGAGTAAAAGAATACGAACAAGGTACATCTGCTCTACTGCATGACTGCCATCTGTTGGGTGTACTATCACATTTCAAAAAGGGTTGTCTATCTGTACCATCTAATTTCGCTATGTTTCAAGAAATTGAAGTATTGTTTAGGTCTGGAATGCAGTTTGGTTGTGTAATTCCGGGCTATTCTATGTTATCTCTGATTGTTATAGTCTGTACCTTGGTTTAGCAATTTTTTTTTTTGCGGTAAGATAGTTTTAATAATGAAGAGTACTGAAGGTACTGCAAAAGTACAAAAGATCCAAGCCAGATAACCTCAACAGTTGCTGCAACAAGGTTCGAAAAAATCCAAAAGAAATGCTGGATTTTTCAGCATACTACCCCTACTCTACAAGTAAAAGTTTTGCACGCATCTATACTTTACGAATGAAATATGTTGTTTTTTCCCCTTCAAAACACCTATTGTTCCTCTCCAACCAAGTAGTCCACATAATGCACAGTGGGATGGTCTTCCAAGTTGGCTTCAAGCTCATGTCCAACTTCTGATTCTGCCAGAGAGTGAGATGGCCTTTCACATCTTGTGGCATCATCCAACTTACTCCAAATATATTCGGAGGCCAAATTTGCCAAGAGAAGTTGCAATGGAAAAAGAGATGTCTATTGGATTCCAAGGATTCTTCACATAAGAAGCATCTGTTTCCAAGGGAGAATCCCTTCCCTGTAACTCGTCCTAAGTCAAGCAAGCTTCCATTGCAGCTGTCCAACCAAAGCTAGCTGCTTTAGGGGGAGCTTTTGTTTTCCAGGCTTAGCAGAATGTTCATAGCATTGCTTCTCCTCCCGCTTGCTTTTGCATTGCTTCTCGCAGAAATGCCCTTAATGAAGTGTAGAGTACCACCGATTGCATTTGAGTAAAGGTCAATGTAGTGCTTTGCAACAGAACTAGGGTCTCACTAATGGTCCAATCTTGTGTTTTCTAATGCAATGGCCCCATCTATTTGTCTGATCTATCAGTTTTTATAACTGATGATGAAATAATTGCTATTCACAAGAACTCGTGTTCGACCATTATCTCTTTCTGTTTTCTCCCTGCTTTTATTCTCCTTTCTTTAGTGTTTTGGATGTGGTCTAGCTAATTGTTTTTTGAAAAAGAACATGAAGGAGAATCTGTTTTGGTGGTTTATTATATGTCCTGTTGTCCTGTTAAATCGTGGATTCTCCTTAGCTTGCTGATTTCAAATTAATCTCCACAGGAAAAACTGAATTTGTGCCGGAGGAGGATGCTCATGTAATTGGCGACTGCGTCAAGGTATTGGTTAATATTTGATGAACTTACACTCATTTGATGCTCCCCCCTAATGTTGTTTCTCATTTTTATATCTTGATGCTCTTTAAGTACAACATAATTGGTGCTACATTTATGCAGCATGTGCTTCGTGAGCTACCATCATCTCCTGTTCCTGCTTCCTGTTGCACTGCTTTGTTGGAAGCTTACAGTAAGTAAATTTCCAATTCCTTTATCTCTTACCCCCACTGACCAGCTAGTGTGCAATGACGACCGGCCCGCAAGCTGCTCGATTTTTTTTTCTTAGCTGCTCAGGATTCTATTCTCGCTTTAAAATTGAAAATGGATTTGATACAATTCAACAGAATCTAAGAAATGATCATAAGAGATTTTGTAACCATTTTCTGAGTATTTCTAATTTTCTTGTTACTTGTAGTCACCACGTGGCTCTCTTTCTTGTTATTCCTTGTAGTCTCTTTTATACTTGTATTTGTTTGCTTTCATAGCGAAAAGGTGCCCAAGTTGTGGGCTTAAACTCATGTTTTTTCCTCAAAGTTAACAAAATTTATTACATTATAATTTTTTGTTTAGTTTCATGCTCCCTAAAGTCATGTATAGCACGCACTATGTCCAACTCAACAATATAAATGCCACAGAAACTCGGTCAATGGTCAGAATAGCAGTTTCAAACATATTCAGGTGTCTCGATGAAAACCTGGAACCCGTGGAGTTGGGGGGCCGGAAACAGAATTCCGTGCTAGTGCGGGTGTCTATATACCTTTATAGCCAAAAAAACTAAAGACAAAAAACGAGACTTCTCTCAAATGACAATCAGAACAGAGATGAAAGAAACTTTAAACAATGTGTTTCAGCTTTAGGCAATGATGTCTTGCCATCTTCCATACCTGCCAAGAAAGAAAAAAAAAGCGTTGCCATCTTCCACCTTTTTTTCCCCGAGTTCATGATATTTTCTTGCTTCCAGCAGTCAAATAATATAAATTATCAACTTTAAGATTTTAGTTAATTATTCTTGGAACTCAGCTAGATTATCAGTTGTGATTAAATTAGGACATTCATTACATACTTCCTGAGTTGTTCCAGTCTATTTATATTTCTTAGTTGAAGTTACTGTAGATCCATGTCTTGGTTGCTTTAGTTTTTCTTTTCTTTGTGATTACATGGACGACTGTTTATGATCAGTTAATATTCTCCACTTTAGACTGTTGACACATAAGCAATTGGTTTTCTAAGTTCAAGTTGTTCCACTTTTGGCCATAATAGAAATCGATCGGAAGGAAGCTCGGGTCAATGCTATGCGCTCTGCCATTCTTGAGACATTTCCTGAACCCAATAGGCGCTTATTACAGAGGTAGATCCATTTTGTATTTGCTGATTAGTCTGCGTGTGATTCGGATTGGATCCTTGGGTTTCAGTTTTTCATGGAATCTTTTATGGTGCTGTTGTCTTCTGCTTCTAATTGGTATCACAACGTCCTGATAGATATACAGAGTCTTAGACAATTGAATTGCAAAATCCGTCTGGATATTAATTATCTGTCAAAAAAAGAAAATCCCTCTGGATACTAGAATCAAAATCCCAGAGAAATGTTTAGCGCTGAGCGGGTTATCCCAAAGCTTTCAACTACTGTTAAGGGATAAGTTCTAACTGTATGGTCTTGTTCCATTACTCAAAATTCTATAATCTGTATAAGGTTTTGTCTGACGCATTTTGTTTCTCTCGGAGCTCAGGTTGACTTTTTTCAAAGCTTGCCCACTTTCATTAATTTTCTTTGTCCATATACTTTTTTTATTAAGATGCAATATTTCAATATACTTCTGACAAACGTGAGGAAAATAAAAGGGATAGAGACAGAGAATAGAGATACTCTTATAGTCTCAGTTCTACAGTAACTCGAATCATATTTACACAGTAGTTATCCTACACCTTTATTTGAGGAAGATGAACTCTGTATACTAGTGAAAGAAGTATTTTTTGTTTTTTTTTAAGCTTCAAGTGCATGCATCAGTTTACCAACCTAACCTATAATGTTCTTCCTGTAGAATTCTGAAGATGATGCATACAATTTCTTCACATGCATCTGAAAATCGGATGACTCCATCTGCTGTTGCTGCTTGTATGGCACCATTGCTGTTACGCCCTCTTTTAGCTGGTGAATGCGAGTTGGAAGATGACTTTGACGTTAGTGGAGATAACTCTGCTCAGCTTCTTGCTGCCGCTAATGCAGCAAACAATGCCCAGGCTATCATTACGACACTTCTTGAGGAATATGAGAATATTTTTGATGTAAGTGGCTCCAAAATAACCGACAAAAGTGCTTTCACCAAAAATTAAAACACTGAAGTGGCTTAAGAGTTCATTTCTTTCCTCTTTTGTGGTGCAATTTCTTTGTCCTTTTTCCTTATTTATGAGTTTATTTCACCTTTCTCCTTTATTTATGGCGTTTATCTTTTTCCCATGGGATACCCTTTCATCTCTCTCTGCATTTATTTTCTTTTAGTTCCTTCAAGACTTCCTCTTTCTCATGAAAATATTTTCTGTTTATTGACTTACTTGGTCTATCCTACTACCGTACATATTTGTTGAACTAGCTCTGTCCTTTGCAGAATTTACTGTGATGGTTGAGCTTAGCTGTTTGTTGGCTTTGCTTACAGGATGATAATCTTCATAGGTGCTCTATTTCAGCAGATTCTCAATTTGGAAATAGTGGGAGTGAAGAGTCGTCAGATGATGAAAATCTGGATATGAAGGACAATGGTTATCATGATGCTGAAAATGAGGTTGACCCAGACACTGACGATGATTGTGAGCGTGTATTGAGTGGAAAATTAAGTGAAAGCAGTGGCTCTGCTGCCAGTGATCTTTATGATTATAAGGTTCTTGCTCTTTCTCTTCCTCGGTCCTGAGACATGAATAAAGTGTTTCCGTTTTCCATTGCACTTACTGATTTCTTCTTTTCTCTTTCTCCAGCTTCTTCATTTATTATTATTTGAAGTTGTATTATTTGCTGAATCTGAACTGTTATGACAGCCTTTTTTATTTTTCTGAGAAAGCAATTATTCCGTTAATATGATTATGGATGATATGCATGCAAAAATAAAGAATCTAGACACAGATATAATTCTCTGAAAAGCACACCCACTTATCCATGATAATCAAATCTCGTAGGTGCTCGAAAAATTCTGTTCCGTTGTTCCTCTCTTTTCAAATCGTACACATAATTGCCAGTGACCACTTCCCATACTTTACTTCTTCTCCTCTTCCTTCTAAATGTCTAGCCTGATGTCAAATGTTTGATAGTAGCTGGCGGCAGCAACAACAACAACAACAAACCAAGTGTAATCCCATAAATGGGGTATGGGGAGGGTAGTGTGTACGCAGACCTTACCCCTACCTTATAAAGGTAGAGAGGCTGTTTCCGATAGACCCTCGGCTCAAGGAACAGTGGAGATAAATGATTAATTAATTTATTATTTGACAATTAAATTATAGAATTTAATTAGTCATATAAATAAGTTTTAATCCAAATAAAATATTATTATATTCTTTACGAGCACAGATGATATAATTAATATTGTGAACAATTAAAGTTTTTCTATTTGGAATGGAAAATTAAGTTGCATCTCTTGGTTAAAGGTTGTATAAAGGTTGTTAAATTCGTTATTAATATTTATATATAAAGGTTGTATATTTAATACTATTAATTTATTCTTACTATCCAATTTTGAATTGGACATGGAATTCCATAAAGGATTTCCTACTATTTTATTAGGACATGAAAATTAGAAGTCCATGAAAGGACGTGACAATTCAAATTGTGTTTCCTTGTTTTCAATGGAAAATTCCAATGTTTGGAATTGGACTTCGTGGAAAGTACATGAAAGTCGGCAGCCACAACGGAATTAGAATTTTCATACAAAATTCTATGAGTTATTTTTTTAGAATAAACCTTTACCCTACTTCAACCAAATAGGAAAAGGTTTTATAGGTAATATTATATAAAGAGTAATGAAAAAAATTTGGTGTAGTATTTCTTGAGAAAAAAATCTTTGTAAAATTGTAGTGCAATACAAAGCAAAAAGAAAAAATATTATTACAAGAAAATTATTTCTTGTTCTTCTACCATTGAGTTGAGATTTTTGAGAAAAAATCCAGCACAAGTGTTTCATTCAATTTGTTTGAAGGTTTCATTTATCAAAGCATTGATAGCAAAGATCGGTCTTGGTGTGGATACGCATAAAGTCTTCGCATTATCTCTCGTTGCTATCCAAGCTAAAAGTAGACATTTATAGGTGCTCTAGGACCAAATCTAAGAGTAGGCAAGATGTATCTCCCTACTCAGTAAATTGTGATAAAATGATTTAACAATGAATAGTCTTATTAGGATACTTTGTCTTGGAATATGTGCAGTACATGATTTGTTTAAATTTGTTATAGTCTAACCAACATAATAAATGAAGAAGTTTGGTTCATATATGTCTGCCAACTATTTAAAAATTGGCTACTACTGCATTTATTGCAGTCAATTCGTCTTGAGGCTCTTTCTGTACGAGGATATCGTTACTCTGGTTTGTGTCAGCCTGAATTCTGCTAATTTCTTTTATGGACCGTTGGCAACTAGAATTTCCTGCCCTGGGTGTATTAGATTTCTGTAGATATTTATTTAGGGTGTGTATTAATTTGATATGCAGGGTTTCGGCGGTGATGATTCAGATGTTGGATCGCCTAGGGATAGTCGTGTACAGGGAGTGATGTTAAAACCAACTGTAGATACTCAGCCCCTTGCAGGTTCTAATGTTCCATTTAGCGAACAGCTGGAAAGATGTGGAAATGAGGTTGATGGTCCTTGTGAATTAGCTACTAGTGAGTCTCAGCGGTCTATTTGTGAAATACTCTCATCTAGGGATCCTGGGCCACCTCATGGTGTCTCCGGACCTGATTCACATGCAGACAAGATTAGCAGCAAGCTAACTCCTTCTAACCTGAATGTCAAAAGATCAACCTTTTGGGGGAGAAGCAGTGTGAGTTTTGACTTTTGTCGACTGATTTCACTTGAACTATTTAGTTTTTGTTGTTTAAACACCTTTTCAGTTGTAGTTAGCTGCGTAGTTTCTTTTCTTAAACACAAGGAGCTTTTTGTTCCCGATCACGTGTTTAGTTTAACTTATGTGGGCATTAATCTGCAAATCCGTGGGGTTTCTCTAGTGTCTACAACAATCAAATTTTGAAACTTCTGTATTTTTTGAGAATTATCTGTGTTACCTTTTGCATATGTAGATCTTGCAATTAGGAAACTTATCAGGCTTAGTCATTGCATGCTGTACCGGTGGAGACCACAGCTAAATGAGAGTGCTGACTGGGATAAGATAATCATATTAATAGAACTTTAAATATGTCGGGCAAAAACAACAATTTGCTTTATTTTCCTTAAATAGGTAATCAAGCTTGGGAGAACTATTGATCAGTAGCATGAAAACTTAGTTTGCTTGCTTTAAGTATAAAACAAATGAAAGGGTTGTGTCTGTTACCCTTATGATGACAGCTGACATTGGGAATCTGATCTTTTGTTTGTTTTCTTTTGCACAGGCCAGAAAGACGCCGTCAACAGAATCAATTGATTCCTCTGGAGAGGAAGAGTACGGCTTCTCCCACTAACTCTCTCCCTCCCTCC
>AWOL01S0133204.1:16848-34880 GCA_000715115.1 Nicotiana otophora
CCCTAACCCCCCCTCTATCTCCCACTAACTCTCTCCCTCCCTCCCTACCCCTCTCTCTCTATCTTCTGTGGTGTCTAGAGAAACTTGTTTCATCTAATTGAAATGTAATCATTCACTATTATGGGAATAAATAGATGCCTCTATGATGTCAATATGACAATTTCCTTTTACTTAAATTAAATAATTGAAGATTGATGATGAACAGATATCTCTGTGGCATCAATTTGGATATTTACTTCCTTTCTTATTGTACTTTGTTTTGGGTCTTAGGATTGTTCTGTACAAACTTGTGCTCTCTTGAAGTGTCCTAATATTCATCAGTAATGTTCTATGACAAACTTGTACTTTGTTTTGAATGTGATGTCCTTATAAGTATGTGCGCCTCTCTATATTTGTATGACTGACATTTTTCTGGATTCAAATCATACATTCAATACTGAAAGATAAAATGCTTTATCACTTTCAGACTCTATTACATTAATGAGTTAGTTTAAATCTTGTCATTCCATTATTATTCAATGTCCTTTCTAATGTGATGACTTTTCGATAGGCTCGATATACAGAGACTTGAGATTACCAAAAATGACTTGCGCCATAGGATTGCAAAGGAAGTAAGTTACATCAGTAGGCTTTGACCTCGTAATTCATCTTATCATTTTTTTTTTCGAGACCATTTACCTTAAACTTTTGCTAGGCAAGAGGAAATGCAATTCTGCAGGCGAGCTTGGAGAGACGGAAGCAAGCCTTGCATGAGCGCCGCTTGGCTCTTGAGCAAGATGTATGATTTATTTCCGTGTGTAATAATTCCTAGAAAGCCTACAAATAATTGTGTATTTTCAAGCTAACTTCCGTTTTCCAGGAGGGGTCTGTGTTTATATATGTAGTGGCTGCACAAGATCTACATATATATACTACTACTGAACCATATTCTTGGCGACCTCTTTCTTTTTTTGTCATTTATATCCTTTTTTGGGGGTGATTATTTAACCTTTCCCATTCAATTTCATTCCTTTCTATTTAATCTTACTTTTCTTAGTCTTTTGGTCACTATAGAAAATATAGCTGGTTTCTCGTTGATAAAATTTCTACTTCTCCTTCTATGTGTTCATTCTAATTTAGGATGTGCTGTGCACTTGTAGTTGATGAAACTTTTTGTTCTACAAGCTTCTATGCATCTTCGAATGTGTGAGATACTGTGTGATTTTGTTGAAGGTTGCAAGACTACAAGAACAGCTACAAGCTGAGAGGGATCTAAGAGCTGCACTGGAAGTTGGTTTGAGCATGTCTTCCGGACAATTGTCGGGCTCTCGTGGTATGGATTCCAAGGTTTGTATTGATGATTCGGTAGCTTTATATTGTTCCTGTTTTGGTTGATTTTGTTATGTTTCTGAAAGGACTTGTACTTTCTTATAGACTAGGGCTGAGCTCGAAGAGATAGCCCTGGCAGAAGCAGATGTGGCTAGATTAAAGCAGAAAGTTGCTGAGTTGCATCATCAACTTAATCAGCAACGGCAGCATCACTATGGCTCGCTATCTGATGCTTGTGATCGACTTCAACATGGGCAAAATCATAATTCTCACCTGTAAGTTTTGGAGTAGTCTTGAATGTTTTCAGGTCCCTTGCTTCAATTTCATGTACTTCTTGGTTGCATGCAGCCATTAACAATATACTCCCTCCGTCCCACTTTATGTGGCACTCTTCCTTTTTAGTCGGTCCCAAATCTTTCCTTATTTAGAAACAATTATCTTCAGAATTCCTACTTTAGTCTTAATGAATTGATTTACAGCCACATAAATATCTACGGTTTGTTTCAGACCATAAATTTGGGACGGAGGGAATACTTATTATTTATGAAGAATTCTTCAATGGATTTCCAACTTTTCATCATGGGCTTTTCAGTTTGATTAAACATTTAAATGATGATCTAAGCTATTAAAACGAACGAAAAAAATATTGTCCGTGTATTTTTATTCGAAGCAGAGAATAATTTAATACCACTGCAAGTGCTAGTGATAGTACCCTTTTTTCTTATGTACTATAGCTGAAGATGGTGTAGAAAATGACAAAAGAAGGAATAATTTGGTCTATTTTTAGGAAAAGAGGATTGGTTTGTCTTAATTTGTGAAAGTGTGATTTTGTTGTGGCTCAAGGAGTAACCTCATGTTAATTACATTGATGGCTTCAGCAAGTTTTAAGCTAGTAAAGCATTATGGTTTAATAACTCAGTGTCATTTTATTGCACTGTCTGTTCCCTTTTCTGTTACACTATTTGACTGAGTACAGTCTTATACGTTAATCTTTTCATATAAGTAATGATGCAAGAAAATATTTTTATAGTAGTTGAAAGATTTGCTTGGAAGAGAAAATACAACATCAAAGTTTAAATTTTAATTGTTAAATGAATCTAATGTTCTGAAATTTGTGAAAGTCGTATGAGATAATATTATGACTAGATAGGATCAAATACGTTAGAAATCCCAAAATGGAAATGAATGTCATGCAAATTGGGACAGATAAGTAATAATCCGGATGAGAAGTGATCGTTCTTTGACTTGTAGCTGCAAGTGTAGATAAGTTTTAGCCGAGGAACGATTTATTCAGCTGTGGAAGTTGGGTATCTTTTGGTGTCCAACAACTCAGCCATTATTAGGCATTACAGAAATAAAAGCAGGCAATACTTTTCTTCTAAGATGGAACAGTTGGATATGTGCCTATTATTTAAGCTTGGATTATTTAGCATCTGGGTGTGGGTACTGCCTCCATGTTACAACACCGCAACACATTGTTTTTTCCCTTGTCATAGAAATTGAGAAAGAGTTCAGCATGAGATATTGGAATTACATTTCATCTTTGGGCATGCATATTTGAAAGAATTGGGGGGAGATTGAAGTGAAATCATCTTTCATATAACATGTTATTGATAAATTTTTCCTTATGAAGTGTGTTTTTATTTGCAGGAAGTATTTCCAGCAAGATTTTGACACAACACTTGCTTTCTGTAATCATGAAAGAAGACAGAGAAGTGAGGTGATTTTTATCTTTTATAGCTTAATCAGCATAATGATGGGTATGCACTTTTCATTACACAATATTGGCTCATTCATAGAGGTTAACTTGCAGCATCCCATCTAGGTCTCGACCTGGATCTCAGAATTCTTAATCGCACTGTAATTGATGTTGCATCTTCTTGTCTGTGCTCTTAAGCTATATCTTGCTTCTTCCTGTTATTTTGTATGATAAGCACTCTGTAGTTGGAGACGCTGCTTTTTTGTCTATAAGGGAGCAAATTTTAAACCCCTGTCCTGTATATTTTATGAGTTCTTTACTTCTAGTACTACATGAGTTATAAGTTGAGAACGTATAGCTAGTAACCATGGGATTCGCTGAAAAAACATGGAAGATCAATCTTTACATAAATATATACTTTGATTCACTCAAAGGCTCTTTCGACCTTTACCGCTATTGCATCATTTCCTCTTCTTTTCGTACCTGAAGATGTGAATGTCAACTCTCTTCCCATTTGTGCAGATATCCACCTACAAGCTGTGAGAAATTACTCTCTTGTAATTGGTGGAATAACTTCTTACTTTGTTCCATGTTATAGTTTTATAGCTTGTTAGATCCATGCACATGTCTTGTGCCGAGATTAGACTTAGGAGCTGAAAAAATGATAGCCTCGTATATTCTGTGGGTGAGGTTTATCTGTTGAAGTTCATCACCTAATGACAGATATTCAGGTGTCTTTATTATCTCTAGTAACCACTAGAATCTGCAGGAAATTTAAAAGGTTTTTGAGCATTTAACTAATGCTGTTAGAGCTGAACTGTTGGGACGAAAAAGCCTCTTTTTTTTTTCCTTTGTCAATGAAAATTATTTGTCAAAAGGATAGATGCATATCTTCTTGAAATTCTGACCTCAAGGTAGTAAATCACAATTTTCATGATTTCATCCAATATTCTTCAGTTGTGTATAAATTTTCATAAATGCTAAAACTTCTGAAATTAATGCAGGAATTGCTGGGTGCAGATACGAGGAATGTTAAAGGACAAGTACTGACATCTGGCCCCAGCAGTAGACAACCTGCCCGAAAGCTATTTCTTGATACAACCTTAAGTGATTCCAAGAGTATTGAGGCTTCAACTAGTTTATCCTTGGATGAACTCGGTGCCATTGATTCTCCCTCCGTGCGTTCTACTTCAAGAACCGCTGAGGTAACAGAAATAAAAACTTCTGCTGCTTCTCGTTCTCAACAGCTGATGAACAAGTGGTCACACTATAGGCTACAGTGCAAACTCATGCCCCCTTGGATGACCCCAATGCTATAGAAATGCTATAACATAATTTGGCAGGATTCCTTATATAGGAATTTTAGCCAGCATGGTTTTCGCTTATCACTTTTTGATTTAGCAACATCAGACTTGTCGTTTAGTAACTTTGTTAGATCACCCTTAACTAGAGATCTCGAATTCGAGCTCTAAGAATGGAGTCCTCTTCGAGGGAGCACTAAAACCTCCTATAGTGGGTTTTCTATGGCATGAGTCTGGATTTAGTCGGACCTCTGTTTGATCTAGCCTCAATACATTGACTATATGATGATTCTGCATATATGATTATTTTGAACTTCATTGTCATGTTGTGATGATCTTTGACGATGAATTTAGCAGGCGATGGATTATAGCCGACATCCCTCAGCTGCATCTTCCACTTTGGTAGAATTAACAACGCGTCTGGACTTCTTCAAAGAAAGACGGTCTCAGCTCATGGAGCAACTCCATAACCTCGACTTAAACTATGGATCAACATCTCAAGACTTTATGTACAAACCTCCATCCCCTCCGTGGAACTGACTAAATGTTTTGTAGAGGCACGTGAAGGGACGCGGCCGATATCTCAGCATTTGTACATCCTCTGTATCATAGCATATAACTCTGTCATGTACTTTATGTACTACAATATGTACCCTTTTGTTTCTTCCACTTCTTTTTTGGTTTTAGTTATATCATTCATTTTGAATTACACCGAAAAAATAAATGAATACTTCTTGTTGTATAATAACACACGAAAATCTGAGAATCGACTGGAATTTCAGTTTTACGACCCTAAAACGCCAGGAAACGAGTAACGGTAACGGCGAGCTGATGATTATTGTTCTTTAGGTCATTTTTTATGGCCCGACCAAATATTTAGCCGATCCGGGATCGTGCGCCGAGACTCATGCAGATGGCGTGGGCTATATAGCGCACACAAATTCTGGAATTGAGTGGAATTTTAGTTTTATGACCCTAAAATACCAAAAAACAAGGAACAGTCGCGGTGAGAAGTCGTTATAGATGGGTCGGCAACATTTTAGATGAATGCAAATGGCGTGGGTCGGCAACATTTTAGACGAATGCAAATGGCGTAACCTATAACATACGAAAATCTGGGAATCGGTTGAAACTCTAGTTTATAGCCCTGAAACGCTAAAAAACGAAGAAAGGTCATGTCATAGCGATACTATTGTTCCTTAGGTCGTTTTAGATGGGCTGGCAAAAATTTAGGTGATCCGGGTCCGGGCGGTGGCCCGGACTCGTACAGATGGCGCACATGAAAAACTGAAAATCAGGCGAAATTCTAGTTTTATGGCCTTAAAACGCCAAAAACGAGGAACGATCATAGCGGGGGATGACTATTGTTCCTTAGATCGTTTTAGAAAAGTCGGCAAAAATTTAGGCGTTCCGGGTCCGATCGTCCGGACTCATGTAGATGACGTGGGTTATAGCACACGAAAATCTGGGAATCGAGCTAAATTCTAATTTTGTGGCCCTAAAACGCTAAAAAATGAGAAATGATTATGGCGATGCGATGACTATTGGTCCTTAGGTCATTTTTTATGGGACGACAAAATTTTAGGCGATCCGGGTTCATTGCCTGGACTAATACAGATGACGTGGGCTATAACACATGAAAATCTGAGAATCGTACGGAATTTCAGTGCTAGGGCCGTAAAATATCAAAAAATGAGGAACGATCATGGTGAGGCGATGACTATTATTCTATAGGTCGTTTTTGATGGGTCATCAAAATATTAGGCGATCTGGATCCGGTCGCTCGGACCCATGCAGAAGACGTGTGCTATAGCATACGTAAATTTGAGAATCGGGCGAAATTTCAGTTTTATGGCTCTAATACGCCAAAAAATGAGGAACGGTCATGGCGAGACGATGACTATTGTTCCTTTGGTCGTTTTTTATGGGCTGGTAAAATTTTGGGCAATCTAGGTCCAATCGTCCGGACCCATGCGGATGGCATGGAATATAACACACAAAAATCTGAGAATTAGGGAAAATTCCTTTTTATGGGCTAAAACGCATAATAACACACGAAAATTTGGGAATCGGACGAAATTTCAGTTTAAGGGTCGTAAAACGCCAAAAAATGAGAAATGATCATGGTGATGCGTTGACTATTGTTCCTTAGATCATTTTTGATAGGTTGGTAAAATTTTAAGCGATTCGGGTCTGGTCTCCCGTATTCATGTAGATGGCGTGGACTGTAACACACAAAAATCTAAAAATCGGGCAGAATTCAAGTTTTATGTCCCTAAAATGCCAAAAAATGAGGAATGATCATGGCAAAACGATGATTATTGTTCCTTAGGTTATTCTTGATCGGCCCGAAAATTTTAGGCAATTCGTTTTCGGTCGCCCGGACCCATGTAGATGGCATTGGCAATAGCACATGAAAATCTGAGAATCGGGCGAAATTCATGTCTTGTGGTCCGAAAATGCCAAAAAACGAGGAACGGTCACGACGAGATGATTATTATTCTTTTAGTCGTATTTGATGGGTCGATAAAATGTTAGGCAGTCCGGGTTCGGTCGCCCGGATCCATATAGATGGTGTGTGCTATAGCACACGAAAATCTGGGAATCAGGTGAAATTCTAGTTTTATAGCGCCCTAAAACGAGGAACGGTCATGGCGATACGATGATTATTGTTCCTTATGTCGTTTTTGATAAGCCGACAAAATTTTAGGCGATCCGGATCCGGTCGCCCGGACCCATACATATAGCGTGAGCTATGCACACGAAAATTTAGAAATCAGGCGCCATTCCAGTTTTATGGCACTAAAACGCCAAAAATGTGGAGCAGTCATGGCGAGGCGATGATTATTGTTCCTTAAGTCGTTCCTATGTGCCGGCAAAATTTAGGACATCTGGGTTCGGTCGCCCGAATCAATGCAGATGGTCCATCAAATACGACCTAAGGAACAATAGTAACGAAAATCTGGGAATCTGACGCATTTCCAGTTGTATTGCCTAAAATGCCAAAAAACTAGGAACTGTCATGGCGACACGATGACTATTGTTTCTTAGGTCGTTTATATAGGCTGACAAAATTTTAGGCGATCCGAGTCCAGTCGTCCGAACTCGCGTGGGCTATAGCACACAAAAATGAGATAAACAAGCGAAATTTTAGTTTTATGACCTTAAAATGCCAAAAAATGAGAAACGGTCATGGCGAGGCGATGACTATTGTTCCTTAGGTTGTTTTTGATGGGCTGAATTATTTTTAGGAGATTTCGGTCCGGTCACCCAGACCCATACAGATGGAGTGGGCTATAACATACAAAAATTTAGGTATGGGGTAGAATTCCAATTTTATGGTCCTAAAATGCCAAAACATGAGGAATAGTCATGAAGAGGTGATGACTATTGTTCCTTAGATCATTTTGATGCACCGGCAAAATTTTAGGCTATCCGGATCTGGCACCCGGACCCATTAAAAATGGTGTGGGCTATAGAATACAAAAATCTGAAAATTTGGCGGAATTCCATTTTTATGGACCTAAAAAGCAAAGAAAGAGGAACGGTCATGACGAGGCGATGACTATTGTTCCTTAGGTCTTTTTCTATGGGTCGATAAAATTTTAGGCAATCCAGAACCGATCGCCCGGAATCATGCAGATGGCGTGGGCTATAGCCCAAACAATCTGAGAATCGGGCAAAATTCCATTTTGATGGCCATAAAACGCCAAAAATGAGGAACGGTCACAACGAGACGATTATTGTTGTTCCTTAGGTTTTCTTATGCGCCAGAAAACTATTAGGAGATCCGGGTTCGGTCGCCTGGACACATACAAATGGCATGGGTTGTAGCACACGAAAATCTTGAAATCGGGAGGAATTTTAGTTTCATGACCCTAAAACACCAAAAACGAGAAACGGTCATGGCGAGGAAATGACTATTATTTCTTAGGTCGTTTTTTGTGGGCCGACAAAAGTTTAGACGATCCGGGTCCGGTCGCCCGCAACCATGCGGATGACCATAAAATTGGGAATCATGCGGAGTTCTACTTTTATGGCCCTAAAACGCCAAAAAATGAGGAACGGTCATGGCGAGATGATGGCTATTATTTCTTAGATCATTTTTGGTGGGCCGAAAAAGCAAATGGCGTGGGCTATGTGTATAAAAATATGAGAATCGGACGGAATTTCAATTTTATGGCGCTAAAACGTCAAAAAATGAGGACCGTACATGGCGAGACTATGACTATTATTCCCTAGGTCATTATTTGTGGGCCGACAAACGTTTACGCGATCCGGGCCCGAGCGACCGGACCCAAGCATATAGTGTGGTCTATAGCACACGAAATTTTGGGAATCGAACAAAATTCTAATTTTATGGCCCTAAAATGCCAATAAACGAGGAATGATTACGACGAGGCAATGACTATTGTTCCTTAGGTTGTTTTTGATGGGTCGGCAAAATTTAGGCGATCCATGTCCAATCGCCCGGACTCATGCAGATAGCGTGGGCTATAGCACACAAAAATTTGGAAAATCGGGCGGAATTTAAGTTTTATGGCCCTAATAAGCCAAAAAAAGAGTAACGGTTACGGCAAGGCGATGACTATTGTTCCTTAGATCATTTTTTATGGCCCGAAAAATTATAGGCGATCTGAGTCCGGTCGCCCGGACCAATGCAAATGGTGTGGGCTATAGCACACGAAAATCTAGAAATCGGGGGAAAGTCTAGTTTTATGGCCCTAAAATACTAAAAATGAGGAACGGTCATAGCAAGGCAATGACTATTGTTCCTTAGGTCATATTTTATAAAATTTAGGTGATCAGGGTCCGGTACCCCAGACCCATGCAGATTGGGTGGGCTATAACACATGAAAATCTGGAAATCAAGAGGAATTCCAGTTTTATGGCTTAAACACCAAAAAATGAGGAACGGTCACGGCGAGACGATGATTATTGCTCCTTGGGACCGGCAAAATTTTAGGCGATCCAGGTCCTGTCGCCCGTATCCATGTAGATGGCGTACGCTAAAGCACACGAAAATATGAGAATTAGACGAAATTCCAATATTATGGGCCTAAAATGCCAAAAAAAAAATAGAAACGGTCATGGCGAGGCGATGACTATTGTTCCTTAGGTTATTTTTGATGGACCGGCAAAATTAGGCGATCCGAGTCTGGTCACCTGGACCCATGCAGATGGCGTGGGCTATAGAACACGAAAATTTGAGAATCTGGCAAAATTTTATTTTTATGGCCCTAAAAAGCAAAAACAAAAAAAGGAACGGTCATAGCGAAACAATGATTATTTGTTCCTTAGGTCGTTTTAGATGGACCGACAAAATTTTAGGTGATTCGTGTCCGATCGCCGCATCCATGCAGATGGCGTGGCACACAAAAATCTAGGAATCCAGCGAAATTTTATTTTATGGCCCTAAAAAGCAAAAAAGAGGAACGATCATAGCGAGGAGATGACTATTGTTTCTTAAGTCGTTTTTTATGGGTCAACAAAACTTTAGGCAATTCGGGACCGGTCGCCCGGACCCATGCAGATGGCAGCACACGAAAATCTGGGAAATAGGTGAAATTTCATTTTTATGGCCCTAAAACGCCAAAAACGAGGAACAGACATGGTGAGGTGATGATTATTGTTCCTTAGGTTTTTTTTATGCGCCGAAAAAATATTAGGCGATCTGTGTTCGGTTACCCGGACCCATGCAGATTGTGTGGGCTATAGGACACGAAAATCTTGGAATCAGGCAGAATTCCAGTTTTATGGCCCTAAAACACCAAAAAACGAGGACCGATCATGGCGAGACGATGATTATTGTTTCTTAGATCGTTTTTGATGGGCCAAAAAAGTTTTAGACGATCCGGGTCCGATCGGCCGGAATCATGCTGATGACATGGGCTAAACACATGAAAATTTGGGAATCGGACGAATGTCTAGTTTTGTTGCCCTAAAATGCCTAAAAAGGAGGAACGGTCATGGCGAGGCGATGAGTATTGTTCCTTAGGCTATTATTTATGGTCCGGCAAAATTTTAGGCTATACGGGTCCGGTCGCCCGAAACCATGTAGATGGCGTTGGCAATAGCACACGGAAATGGTCACGACAAAGCAATGACTATTGTTCATTAGGTCATTTTTTATGAGCCGATAAAATTTTAGGTGATCCTGTTCCGGTCGTCCGGATCCATGAAAATGGCATGGGTTATGGCACATGAAAATTTGAGAATCGGGCGGTATTCTTGTTTTATAGCCCTAAAATGCCAAAAAAATGAGGAACGGTCATGGCGAAGCGATGACTATTGTTCCTTAGATCGTTTTTGATGGGCCAACAAAATTTTAGGTGATCCGGGTTCGGTCGTCCTGACCCATGTAGATGGCGTGGGTTATAACACATAAAAATCTGAGAATCAAGCAGAATTACGATTTTATGGGCCCAAAACGCCAAAATATAAGGAATGGTCTCGACGAGACGATGATTATTGTTCCTTAGGTCATTTTTTATGGGCCGACATACTTTTAGGTGATTCGGGTCCGGGCAAATGGCATGGGCTATAGCACACGAAAATCTGGTAGTCGGGCAGAATTCAAGTTTTATAGCCCTAAAACGCTAACAAATGAGGAACGATCATGGCTAAGCGATGATTATTGTTTCTTAGGTTGTTTTTTATAGGCCGAAGAAAATTTAGGTGATCCGGGTATGGTCGCCCGGACCCATGCAGATGGTGTGGACTTCAACAAAAAAAATTTAGAAATCAGGCGAATTCCAGTTTTATTGCCCTAAAACGCAAAAAAAAACAAAAACGAGTAACAATCACAGCGAGGCAATGACTATTGTTCCTTAGGTCATTTTTGATGGGCTGGCAAAATCTTAGGCGATCCGGGTCCGGTGGCCCTGACCCATACAGGTGGCGTGGGCAAAATAGACGAAATTCCAGTTTATGGCCCTAAGAAAGTGTGAGCGATTGGCTTTGGCAGGTATGAGAAGAGGTAGAAAGCAGCCTAAGAAGAATTGGGGAGAGGTGAACAGGCAAGACATGGCACGACTTTGATAGGAAGGTATGGAGGTCGAGCATTAGGGTTGAGGTTAGGGGATAGTTGAGCATTTTTCTACTTCCTACCAAATGTGAAGCTAGTCTGGTAGTGTTTTGAGTTGCACTGCTAGTGGTTAATGTAATGTTCACACTATTTTCCCTTTTTCATAGTATCAAACTTTTATTACTGGTTATTGTTATTGTTTTTCCATATATTTTTGGGTTCTTACGATACTGTTATTATTTTACTGTTTTTTGTTGCTGCTACTTATCTATTGTCTCTTTTCGTCGTCTTGAACTGAGAGTTTATCCGAAACAACCTCTCTACCCCTGGATAGGGGTAAGAAGGTCTACGTACACACTACCCTCCCTAGATCCTACTTGTGGGATTTTACTGGGTTGTTGTTGTAATACAACTACAGATATTGCCTTGTTAAAAACCATAGGCAACTCATCAACTTCAGCAAAAGAAACTCAAGTTTTCTTGAACAGTAATCAGCATTTTTGAGAGTAGGTTCAAAGAAACTTTTTGAGTCCTCATTTAGCTCGTCACATCTCCTGTTACACTTAAAAGACATTTCAGCAACATAATTTTACAAAAAGAATACTATCTCTATAGTTTAGTCCAAAAGTGCCATGGAAGGAGAAAGAAGAATATCTAATGACAGAACTTATCTAGTACGGCACCATATCTATTTTGCTTGTTTAAATCATATATTGCTCTAAAGATTATCCATCTTGAAGCCTGACAAAAATTGGGCACCCTTTACATGCATTGGCCCTCACAAAATGAGCAAAGTATAAATATAGGTAAGTACATATGTCGGGTTTAACTCATTCTCACTCTGTTTCCCATCGAGGGATATTAGAAGTAGCTTCGTTAACCATCTTCACTAATCTTACCTGCAAAAAGAAAAGGACACGAGCAGTGATAAGCACCTACATGCATCTTTTCTTTTCCGAATATTGCATGCAGGACATGTGATCTATGCGTGCAGTGATATAACATGCATGCCTCCGTGCATCAACCGTTACTCTGAGCTTTAATCGCCTTCATATCAAATGTTCAATTATTCACAGGCACGTTATTGATAAGGAAAAATGAGAAAAAGCTTTGGATCTAACAAGCCATGAGGAATGGGTACGAACAGACATGTCACACTCTAACTGAGGCAGATATGTCAGGTTCTAAATGAAGCAGGTAGGTAGAGACATATATTTAGTAGTCTTTTCAATGGCAGTAAAATATAAAAACAACAGCGTGGCAGTAAAATATAAAAACAACAGCGGGCACGCAAGAGGATTAGATTTGTATGATAGTAGTCACTCCATTCCCATTAGTCCATCCCACAGCTTTCATCCCGGCATGAATAACTCAAGGAAAACCATCAAGTTATTGCTTAAAATTCTATAGCCACAAGCTTCACTGATAGAAAAAAGATATATAGCAATGACTATATGCGATAAACAAAGCTAGGAAGCAAGGGAAGCCATAACATAAGCTAGTAGCTTTTGACCACATCAAAAAAGGAAGTCAATCAGACAGAAGTATGCAAAACAAATGCAACGGGACAATGTCAGAACTACAGATAGCTTCTGTTTTTACATAGCATATAAATCTGTGATCTCAATTTTTAAGTCCACAAAAATGCAATTTGATCGATTCCCAAGCACTTTTTTCAGTTAATAGTTCTCCAACATACTTTAAAGCTGTGAACAGAAGGTTTAAACATACCACACTTTCGGGAACCCCTGGAGGGGGCAAAGTGAGATTCTTTGGTGGAGGACCGCGAAGGTAAGATCTTTTGTCAAATCTCCATTCACCAATCTTTCCATATGTCAACTCTCCCTGTTTAATCATCAAAAGGATTAAATGACCAACACCAGAACAATGTTTGTTGTAGAACTTATGCCAATCAAGTACTGTGTTGTCAAGAATGGAATCTGAGGAAGTGATCAATTTACCTTCATATTATAATCACATCCATAGGTATAATGAATGATGAACCGCTTGCCAACTTCCAGATCCCATGGGGGCTGAAAGTGAATGATGTTTGTTAGCCAGGTATTAGTTCAGCATAACGTAATGAAAAAAAATAGTTTCATTTAGCTCTTGTAGACCTGTAGCATGAAGTCCTTACGAAGAATGTGCCGTACACCATGTAAAGCGGATGCCACAGCATAGCCGTACCTGGAACGAGGACATACAAACAAAATTTTGGATTTTGTTAGTGATCAAACATATTATCTACTATGAGCATCAATAGAAACGAGAAACATAAACATCACATTTCTAGAACCCAGCCAAAAGCCTTGTCAGTTTCTGGATCGTCTTTCATCCTCAAGGAAACATTCATCCATGTGGGAGCAATTTTCTCCAAAATGGACTGAAACAATCAGAAGGGCAAGACAGAAAACAGAAAAATAATTAAATGAACCAGAGTAAAATGAGCATCCAATAGAACTAGACTGAATAATGAGATCAAACAGCATCGTCATCAGATAGTATACAGTATACTTAATGCCATTCAGTAGGCAAGTTACTAAAAAGACCTTTGCCAGCAACAAAAGAATACTGTTTGGTTCAGCATATTAAAGCTAACCTTTTTAATTATTACTGGAGAATTTCCAATGGGATCAACATTAGTCACTGGGCCCAGCTCCTCTGGATAATATTTTCGTATAATTTTCTCATGCTCAGATGGTTTTATGTAGAAAAAGGGGAATGCAGCTGGGTGATCGCCAAGAGCCAAGTTTGGCAAGGGATTTGCAAATACATGGTCGGGCTCTGCCATTAGAATGTATCTGCATCAGTCATAGCATATTGTACTGTTCAGACCATATGCATACAACAGGAAGTGGAATACATTATCCAGAGTACTGACTTACTCTTCTTCAATTGGTGCTTTCTCCAGCCATTGAACAAAAGCCCAGGGTCTGTTAAGGACAATATAACCCTGGAGATAAAATGGAAAAAATTTAGAAGACTACAAGTTACGATTAGAAAAGTAATTAAACACAGAGAACCAGAGCTTTTGAAGAAATTGAAGATATTGTCGCGACAACTCAATTTCCGGTAAACTACTCGAGGCTCCCCATGGTTTTCAAACAGAAGATGACCGTGTGTTGCACCATTTTTAAAACTTTGTAAGAGGAAAAGTTAAATCATCTTCCTCTTCTAGGCTTTAGCTTCTAAGGAAATGACTCTAAGTTTCCCTCTGACACAACTACTTGTGTAGACCAAATAATTTCCTTGAACAACGAAAAATTTTGAACAGCCAAGGCAATGTCATTGACTAAAGTTTCCCAAAAGATCAAATGTACTTTGAGCCCTAGGAAAGAACTAATTTTAAATAAGAGAAACTGAAAATAACTTCCTCAGAGTCTCAACCACTCAACCTCAACTAAGTCCTAAATAAAGCTTAAAAGGGTGTGCAAATATCTTCCTTTCTTTTTTTGTTTGTGACGCGGTTGTGTCCGGCCCAACTTGCATGCACCTGTTTATTCTATCAGGTACCTGCTAACTTCCACTAGCACGTTACTTTGCCTACCAAGGCTTAGGCAAATGAGAAGAATTGCTAATTGTTTTTGCCTCGAATTGAGCACGAGGCATCATGATTTTCCTCCCACTTCATTGACCAAAAGATCACATTATTGTGCAAATTCCATACCACAGAACAATACACAAGTGACGATACACAAATTGCCACAGACCCAAAACTAATAATTTTCTATTTTTTCGAAAATACTCAAAATCCAATAAAACTAATTCTTTGCATAAGCAACTGAAACTCACTCCCCCAAAATCCAATAAGTTCTATACACTAACGGTGCAAGAAAATATTTATATAATCAGGTCAGTTATTAGGTAATACAAGTAAATCCTCGATAATATTAATAAAAATGATAACTGACCTACTATCACATGTTAAAATTCACTAATAATGTAACAAGATCTTTTACATTGTCAGCCATAACGTAAATCCTATCGAGAGTTTAAGTTCTATGCAATGTACGTTTACAATCAGGTCATTTATTAAGTAATTATAGATAAGTGATAAGTCTATCAATAAAATTCATTGACGGTTAGTTTATATAAATTAAATTCTTCCAAATTTAACCATAAAACAAAACAAAACATCATTCTGTTATCTTTTTACCCAAAAAAACACAAAATTGAACACAACACAAAAAAAAACAAATAATTCTTAAATTCACAGCAAAAAAACAAACATATACTGACCCGATCCAATCCTTCAGGAAGGGGGTCAACAACAAAAGTAGGAATCTCCTCCATCAAATTATCGGGTTTGCCCGAATGCAAAACCCGAGTAAACCCACCCATATCTGATCCAGCCCGATCCTTCATTTTCTTATACCAATAATACATGATCCTACACTGCCACTTACTGTACGACGCGTCGGTCGCCGTCAATGCCACGTGGAATTTCCGCCCGCTGGCTTTTAAACCCGACAGACCCGATTTCGGAACCGGGTCGAACTCTTCAGTACTGTTACTTCTACCGACCTTGTTGTGAATTATCATTGCGACTAAATTGTACGTTGCGAAGAAGAAACCTAATGCGAGTAACACCAGTAACAATGGGGAAACCCGACCCATGTTGTTCTTTCTTGGTATCATTTTGTGATTCGGATCATACAAATGTGGGTTATGATTTTGAAAATGGGTGTTGAAGAGAAGAGAAGAAGAAAGTAAAGGGAATTTTGGAAAGATTTTTGCAAAGCTCTAGAAGTTGAATACTTGTACTATGAGGAAGGTATGTGTTTTTTGTATGTTCTGTTGATTGTCAAAATTGGAGGTTTAATATAGTGTAGGTTATTTTAAGTTAGCTTACTAATTTTTAGCTTTTGGTTTTTGCCTTTTGGTTTCTTTCAAGTCATTTTAACTTAAAATTTCAAGTCATTTTAACTTAAAAACAAGTGATTAAAAATATTTTTTTATTTTATTCAACATTACAAAATAACTTAAAAAACTATTTTGACTTAAAAGCATTTAAAATAAGACAATCCAAATGGGCTCTAAATATATATTTTGTCGGTTATTATTTTTGGAAGCAGTTATACTATTATTATTTTCATGGTTTGTTTTTATTTTTTTTAATTGAATTCACGTGAATATTGGGTGTATTTCACCATAAACTTCGGTATCATGTGGACTAGCATTATATCTTTCTATAACATTTTATTTTTCTCTTTTATTTTGATATGAGATTTACCTAATGTGTTATGTGCGCACTTTTCAGAAGCTTACTGACCTAGAAGCCCTGCCTGTCTCGATATTATACTTATTTATATTATCTATACTATTATTGTTAGTTTGACTCGTTTCGATTCAATTTTTTTTTCAATATAAAATAAACTAAATATAATCAATTTTTATAGTTTTAATAAAACCTGAGTAAAGTCAAATCACAACTTGATTTTTTTCGTACATTTGACCTTTCAATTTTTCTTGCACACACCTAACTAACTTCAATTCAAACTATATCTCACGTTCTAGTCACTATTGATTCCCCTTCTTTCCTTTTTCCTTTTTCCCTTTTCCAACTCATACTTCATGTTAATGCTTAGTTGGAAGATAGTATTTTAGAGAAGATAATATTAGTGGTGTTTGAATTTATTTGCGCATATTCCAATTATATCATTTAGTATCTACGTATAATTTATTTAATTTATTCCAATTAAGCTTTTAATTTATTTAAGTAAATTAAAAGAAATCGCTTGCTTTTTGTTTTTCTACTCGGAATACTAACCATACTACATTTATTGGAAAAGAAAATTTTGAAGTATACTTTTAGTGTTATACCTATGTTATTTTAGGTTGGCCCTACTTTGGCTACATTCATAGGTGCTATATTAGAGAAGAGAATTTGATGTACGCTTTTGGTCCTACTATATTTTTATTTTTAACCGTAATTGAGGCACATATTATTTTAAATTTGACTTACTCTTTTTGGTTCTATTTTTCTAGTTTAAGTTTTATGCATTAACAATATATAATTTTTTTATATATATATTTAAAGTATGAATAATTTTAATGAACTTTAATTCTTGAAAATTGTAAAAAGAATATTACAAATAGTGTCAATGGAGGGAATATTTGTTGATATAATTAAATTCCTATCTCCCACACTACCTAGCCACTTTTTTGTTTTTTTATTTACATAAAGTGGCACATGGTATTCACAAAGTCTAAATTTGGGGACAAAAAGTAATGATTTTATATGATTGTTTAAGGCAATTAGAAGCCAGTGTTGTTTAATATACAAAGAGCAAAGATATAAATAAGATAGAGAGCCAAATTTGTACTGTAGGGGGAGGGGAGATCGACGAGGATGTTACACGCCGTATTGGGGTACGATGGATGAAGTGGAGGTTAGCATCTAGAGTCTTGTGTGACAAGAGAGTGCCACCGATAATCAAAGGTAAGTTTTATAAAGCGGTAGTTAGACCGGCCATGATGTATGGGGTTGAGTGTTGGCCCGTTAAGAACTCACATATCCAGAAGATGAAAGTAGCAGAAATGAGGATGTTGCGGTGGATGTGCGGGCACACTAGGATAGATAAGATTAGGAATGATGATATTCGGGAGAAGGTGCATGTGGCTCCCATTGATGACAAGATGCGGGAAGCGAGGCTTAGATGGTTCGGACATGTTCAGAGGAGAAGCCCAGATGCTC
>AWOL01S0133205.1:2683-23307 GCA_000715115.1 Nicotiana otophora
AAAATAGACAAGAATAGAATTTCACTCGCATGCTATGACTCGACAACGACGCATAGATGCTCGTCACCTCACCTATACATCACATTTAACAAACAATCACATAGAAAATGAACACATAATACATATTCCCTCAAGCCAAAGTTAGACACGGCACTTACCTCGCTCTAAAGGCCACTTAATTCTCAATCACAACTTTTCCTTTGCAATTCACCTCCAAACCACTCGTATCTATTCAAAAATGACTCAATAATATCAAATATTGCTAAAGGAATCAATTATATTTCATAAATTAAATTTCCCAAATTGTACTCCAAAAAGTCGAAAAAATCAACCCCGAGCCCGCTTGGTCAAAACCCGAGGTTCGGACCAAAATCCTTTTACCCATTCACCCCTGAGCCCGAATATGTAATTAGTTTTGGAATCCAACCTCAAATTGGGGTCTAAATCCTAAAATTTCCAAATTTCTAGTTTCTACCCTAACCCCTAATTCTACCATGAAAACTCTAGATTTCAGGTTGATAATTCATAAAATATAATGGGTAATTGAAAGAAAATGATTTAGAATTACTTACCAACACTTGGGGAAGAAAATGGCTCTTGAAAATCGCCTCTACCCATTTGGTCCTTGAAAACTGTTGAAGAAATGGCTTAAACCCGTGTTTGGAGTTTGTTTTAAGTCACTAGACAGGCCTTCATCGCGTTCGCGAGAGGCCTGTCGCGATTGCGACGCATAGCGGCCTAAGGCCTTCGCGTTCGTGAGTCTATCTACGCATTCGCATAAGGCAGATCCCCCCCAATCCTTTGCGTTCGCGACCCAGTGGACGCGTTCGCGTAGAAGAACATGACTCCCCTCCCCCAGGTACCTTAGACTATCGCGTTCGCGTGAGACAGATCGCGTTTGCAAAGGGTACCACCCCCAATGCTTCGCGTTCGCGACCAGTCCATCGTGTTCGCGAAGAAGAAAATTCCCCTGCCCCCATTTTACCTTTCGCGTTCGCGACACTACCTACACGAACGCGAAGAAGGGCACACCAGAACAGCTGCTGCAACTAAAACCTCAGATTTTCTAAGTCCAAAACATCCTGTGGCCTATCCGAAACTCACCGAGCCCTCGGGGCTCCAAACCAAACATGCACACAAGTCTAAAAATATCATACGGACCTGCTCGCGTGATCAAATCACCAAAATAACATCTAGAACTCTAAATTTAGCACCAAATCAAATGAAATTCTCAAGAACACTTTAAAATTTCTATTTTCTCAGCTGGACCTCTGAATCATATCACATCAACTCCGTTTCTCACCAAATTTCACAGACATGTCTTAAATATCATAATGAACTTGTACCGCGCTCCGGAACCAAAATACAGACCCGATACTAACAATGCCAAATATCAATCAATTCTTAAAAACAAATAATTTTCAAACTTTTACTTTTTATCAAAAATTCATAACTCGAGCTAGGGACCTCCAAATTCGATTCCGCGCATACACCCAGGTTCCATAATTCGATACGGACCTACCGTGACCATCAAAGTACGGATCTGGGCCCGTTTACCAAAAATATTGACCGAAGTCAACTAAAATCAACTTTTAAGATAAAAATTCTTATTTTCATTAGTTTCCAACATAAACGTTTTTTGGAAACCTGCCTGACTGCACACGCAAATCGAGGAGGGTAAAAAATAAGGTTTTAAGGCTTAAGAGTGCAGATTCGAGTTCTAAAATATAAGATGACCTTTTGGGTCATCACACATCAAATCTTGAACAACAAACACAGAGCTCTATACAAATGTCCTAAAATACAACAAACAACAACTCTTGTGCCCTCCCAATATATAAGCATTTCAATATTTTGCATTAAATGTAACGACCCAACCGGTCGTTTTGCTTTCTAGAATATTGTTTCCCTATTTTAATACTTTCCATATGTGTTTTTTCTATTTTATAACTTAGCGGGCATGGTTGGTTTGGTTCTGGAAGGGTTCGGATTTAATTCGGAACACTTAGTTCCATGGTAGTATCCTAAGGCGGCCAAGTCTGACTTAAGTCAACTTTTTGAGTAAATAACCTCAGAATCAAGATTTGAAAGTTCCAATAGGTTTGTATGGTGATTTTGAACTTGGACGTATGTTCGGATCGAGTTTCGGGTAGTCCGGGAGCGATTTAGTATTTATTGTCGGAAATTGGTATTTGAAGGTTTTAGAAACTTTTAAGTTTAACTTGGAGTGGACTTTGGTGTTATCAGATGACGTTTGGTATTCCAAGCCCAGGGACAGTTTTGTGTTGTCATACTAGAGTTGTGTGTGAAATTGATTGCGTTCCGAGTCGTCTAAGTATGATTCGTCTCGTTCAGAGTTAGTTGAAGAAGTTAGGAGTTTGGAAAGTTGATTAGCTTGTTTTGGGGTGCAATTCTTGATTGTGATGTTATTCCATTCTGACGTACATACAAGGTGACGAGTGTCCGTGTGTATGCAAGATTGTTCATGTATCCGGGTAGACTTAGACTTCTACCATGCTTTAACTGTACTAGTACTTGAGCTAATCTAGTCTGTTTAAATGCTTCAATTTGCAACAGCTTGAGAATAGACTTGCGTAGTCTACCGAGCCTTGCTACTTCAAGAACTTTGCGGGACACTTGATTATCTGTAGAGTTGTGCCTTCTCTTACGAATGTATCCTCGTGGTGTACCTATTTGTTCGGAAGTTTCGTAACTAGTTAACTCATACGTATCTTCGCGAGTTGTGCTAGTGACTCGTCGAAAGTTTCCCTACTCTTATGGGTTCAGGTTGTTCGCCTCAGTAGGATTATGTAATACCATTCTTTTGGGATCGGGCCATTTGCCTAGGCAGGATTATGTAACACCACTCTTATGGAATCGAGTTGTTCGCTTCAACAATATTCTTACGGGATCGGACTATTCGTCTTAGAAACACTCTCATGAAATATCTCACTACAATTCTTATGGGATTGGGCCGTTCTCCTCCGCAAGGTTATGTGAAATATATCGACAGGTAGTTCGGACGTACCTGAGTATCTTGACGGATTTGTACCTGCTTCTTTTATTGAAAAACATGTTGTGTATGTTATCTGCTTTGTTGCTACTTGCCATGTCTCTTACATGTCTACTTTCTTATGTACATTGATTATTGGACCAATAGTAAGTGTCGCTATCGATCCCTCATCACTACTTCTTCGAGGTTAGACTAGATACTTACTGGGTACGTGTTGATCTACGTACTCATGCTACACTTCCGCACTAATTGTGCAGGTATTGAGACAGATCCATATGGTATTCGCACAAGCGCGTAGGAGCACTTGCTGAGGAAACTTAGTGGTGAGTTGTCTTCTATGCTTTGGTCAACGGCACACGGAGTCTCCTTCCTCTTTACTTATTGTATACTATCTACATTCTATTCCAGATAGTTTTTGTAGTAGTATTATATATTCTAGTAGATGCTCGTGCACTTGTGACGCCGGAGTTTGAAAATTTTAGACAGTTGTTCATGGTTATATCGATGTTATGACATTCAGTTTTATATTTTGTTCATGCTTCGTATAGTGGAGAAGATATTGGTATTTTATAATGATTTCTAGACCGAATTCCGCTTATTTATTTTATCACTTGTTTTTAAAAAGTGTTATGAACTATCAGACGTTGTGTTAATTTATTATCCGCTGGCCTACGACAACGGTTGGTGCCATCGCGGCCTATGGTGGGAATTGAATTATGACAGTTTGGTATCAGAGCATTATGTTTACATAGGTCTCATGAATCATGAGCAGGCCTACTAGAGTCTTGCGGATCGATACATAGACGTCTGTATTATATTCGAGAGACTATAGGGCATTAGGAAACTTCTCTTTTTTCATTTTCTTATCGTGTTGTTGATGTTGCTTTAAGTCTAAATTTTTCTCTTATTCTCTCACAGATGGTGAGAACGCATGCTATAGAACCAGCTCGCGATGGAGAGGTTGTGCCTTCGGTCGGTAGAAGCCGAAGAAGGGCCAATGCTCCTGCTAGGGGACGAGGGCGTCCAAGAGTAATTCTAGAGGCACCACTAGTGGATCTAGTAGAAGATCATATTATTGAGGGGCAGGGTGAGATACCTACAACTGAGTAGGCCCCAACAGATTTCACGATTGCATCGGGGTTTCAGGAGGTCATGGGTTGTATATTAAGATTTCTAGACGCTATGACCTAGGTCGGACTAGTTCTAGTGGACTCGACCACATCTCAGGAGGGAAGGGGATTTCATACCCCTATCACTCACACATCGGCCCAAACTGCTATTTTTTAGGACCCAGGGGTATTACTTGTGGGCGGTATTCAGCCGGTTACAACGACTAGAGCATAGACTAGGTCATCCATAACTGTCAATGATCAGAAAAGGTTAGACAGAATTTTGACCATTCATCCTCCCTATTTTTACGATGAGCCGTCAGAGGACCCGCAAGATTTTATTGACCGTTGCAGGACAGGCTGCATAATTTGGGACTAATGGAGTCCAATAGGGTGGACTTCACCATTTTTCAGCTAAGAAGGAAAGCTCGTATATAGTAGAAGTCTTATCTTCCAGGTAGACAGGCAAGCTCACCTCCATTGACTTAGGAATAATTTACGCACTTCTTCCTGGAGAAGTATATTCCATCCACTATGAGGGATAAGTCACTGAGTCAGTTTGAGCGGCTCCAGCAGGGTTAGATATTTGTGACCGACTATGAGACGAGATCATTGAGTTGTCTCGTTATGCAGCTATATTAGTTCCCACGGAGGCAAAGAGGGTGCAGAGATTTATTTCGGGCTTGCACTATGGGAGTCAGGTTACTATGTCTCAAGAGGCAGAGTTGGGGACTTCCTTCCACCGGACTGTAGAGAAAACTCGGAGAATCGAACGTAACGCAACCAGAGTAGAAATTTCACGTTGAGGGAAAAGCGACCTCGGTATTCTAGAGGTTTCACCGGCGTCTGTATGGGGGCAGAGGTCAGTTTGGGAGGGGCCATCTTAGCAGGCATACGTATTCAGCATGACAGCCTATTCAGGGTTCTCCAAAGCAACCATACTTCAGCGCCATTCCAGAGAGTACCTACTGTCCACCGGCTATTCAGAGTTCCTCTAGTGGACATTCAGGCCATCAAGGCCAGATTCAGAGTCAGCAGTCTCCCACCGCTAAGGGTTGTTTTGGGTACGGGGAACTTGGTCACATAAAGAGGTTTTGTCCTAGATTTTAGGGAAAAGAAGTGCAGCAGGGGATTGAGCCCCTGATTATAGCACCAGTTACCACACCGCCTGTCCGGCTACCCAGAGGCGGAGGGCATATGGGTAGAGGTCGCCCTAGAGGTGACGATCAGTCACGTAGTGCTCCAGCAAGATTTTATGCCTTCCCAGTTGGGCCAGAGGCGGTAGCCTTTGACGCGATGATCACAAGTATTATTCTCGTTTGTCTTAGAGATGCAACAGTACTATTTGATCCACGGTCTACCTATTCCTATGTATCTTCTTATTTTGATCATTATCTAGATGTATCTCGTGAGTCTTTAGGTATTCCTTTTTTCTGTCCACGCCGATGAATGATTATATTATTGTGAATGGAATTTACTAGTCCTGTGTGGTTACTTTATGTAGGTATGAGACCAGAGCAGATCTTCTATTACCTGATATGATTGATTTTAAGGTTATCCTTGGCATGGATTGGTTATCTTCACATCACGATATTCTTGATTGCCATGCCAAGACTGTTAAATAGGCGATGCCAGATTTACCTAGTCTAGAGTGGAGAGGTTCATATAGTAGTGCGTCCAGTTGGGCTATTTATTTCTTGAAGGCTGAACATATGGCTGAGAAGGGTTGTTTGGCCTATCTGGACTTTGTTCGAGATACTGCTATAGAGACTCCCACGGTAGATTCAGTGCCTATGATAAGGGAGTGTTTCGATGTATTTCCTGCTGACTTACTAGGCATGCCACCCGAGTGTGATATTGACTTCGGCATTGATTTAGTGCCAGGAACCTAGCCTATCTCTATCCCGCCTTATCGTATGGCACCTGCAGAGTTGAGAGAGCTAAAGTAACAGCTTCAGGAGTAGCTCGAAAAGGGGTTTATCAGGCCGAATGTCTCACCTTTGGGGCGCACTGGTCTTATTTGTGAAGAAGAAAGATGGGAGTATGCAGATGTGCATTGACTACCGGCAGCTAAATAAGGTCACCATTAAGAATAAATACTTTTGTCGTGCATCGATGATTTGTTTTATCCGCTTCATGGTGCTAAGGTGTTTTTGAAGATCGACATAAGATCTAGGTATCATCAGTTGAGGATTCATGTTTCGGATGTTCCGAAGACGGCTTTTAGGACTAGATATGGGCACTACGAGTTTCTAATGATGTCTTTCGGCTTAACTAATGCCCCGACGACATTTATAGATTTGATGAATTGGGTGTTCATGCCACATCTTGACTCTTTTATGATCGTCTTCATTGATAGCTTATTGATCTATTCGCGTTGCATGGAGGAGCACGAGCAACATTTGAGACCAGTGCTTCAAACTTTGAAGGAATAGAAGTTATACGCTAAGTTCTCTAAGTGCGAGTTCTGGTTAGATTTTGTGGCTTTCTTGGGGAATATTGTATCAGATGAGGGTATTAAGATGGATCCTAGGAAGATCGAGATGAGTCAGAGTTTGCTCTGTCCTACCACAACAACTGAGATCAGGAGTTTCTTGGGGCTAGCAGGTTATTATCGTCAGTTTAGGGATGGTTTCTCGTCTATTGCAGCTCCTTTGGCTAGATTAACCCAGAAGGGTGTTCATTTCAGGTGGTCCACTAATTGCGAGGCAAGCTTTCAAAAGCTCAAGACTGTATTGACTATAGCACTGGTATTGGTGTTACCTTCAGGTTTGGGGATGTATATTGTTTTATGTGATGTTTCACGCGTTGGTTTGGGTTGTGTGTTAATGCAGGAGGGGCGGGTGATTTCTTATGCTTCTCGTTAGTTGAAGCTCCACGAGAAGAATTACCTTGTGCATGATTTGGAGTTGGCTGTGATAGTTCATGCTCTTAGGATTTGGAGGCATTATTTGTATAATGTGTCATGTGAGGTCTACACTAATTACCATAGTTTGCAGCATCTCTTTAAGCAGAAGAATCTTAATCTGAGGTACCGCAGGTGGCTTGAGTTACTAAAGGACTATGATATTACCATTTTCTATCATCCGGGCAAGGCAAATGTGGTCGTGGATGCCTTTAGGAGAAAGGTCGATGTATGGGTAGCTTGGTATTTATTCCAGCAGATCAGAGGCCATTGACTTTGTACATCCAGTCGATAGCTAACCGGCGTGTGAGGTTGGATATCTTAGATCTCAGTCGAGTTCTTACACGTGTTGTGGTTCAGTCTTATATATCCGAGCGGATTACGGCTCGCCAATATAATGATCTACACTTGCTTATTCTTAGAGAAACGGTACTATGAGGTAGTGTCAAGGAGGTGACAATTGATGATGATGGTGTTTTGCAGTCCAGGGTCGCTTATGTGTTCCTAATGTTGATGGCTTGAGAGTTGATTCTGGAAGAGGCTCCTAGTTCCCATTATTCTATTCATCCTGGTGCCACAAGGATGTATCGTGACCTGAGGCAGCATTACTAGTGGCGGTATATGAAGAAGGACATAGATGGGTATGTATCTAGGTGTTTGAATTACCAATAGGTTAAGTATGAGCACCAGAAGTCGGGTGGTTTACTTCAGCAGATGGTTATACCAGAGTGCAAATGGAAGCGCATCACTATGGATTTTGTGGTTGGTTTATCGCGGGCGTGGAGAAAATTTGATATTATTTGGGTCATTGTCGATAGACTGACCAAGCCTGCACACTTTATTTCGGTGATAACTACATATACTTCAGAGAGGTTGGCTTAGATTTACATTCAGGAGATCATCTAGTTGCATTACATGCCTATTTCCATTATTTCATATCGAGGTAATTAATTCACTTCGCACTTCTAGAGAGTGTTATAGGGCAAGTTGGGTATCCAAGTAGAGCTCAACATGGCCTTCCATTTGTAGACCAACGGGCAGTCAGAGCAGATTGTTCAGATTCTAGAAGATATGCTTAGGGCATATGTGATTGAATTGGAAGTGCAGTAGGATCGATTCTTGCTGTTGGCCGAGTTTGCATATAACAACAGATATCGGTCTAGCATTGAAATGTCTTCATTTTAGGTTTTGTATGGCCGACGATATCGTTCCCCCATTAGTTGGTTTGAGCCCGACAAGGCTAGATTGTATGGTACTGATTTGGTAAAGGATGCCTTAGATAAGGTGAAGTTAACTCAAGAGCGGATTCACATAGCTCAGTCCAGGAAAAAGAGTTATACGGATCAAAAGTGCGTGATTTGTCACATACGGAGGGTGATAAAGTACTTTTGAAGGTCTCATCGATGTAAGGTATCATGTGATTTGGGAAGAGAGTCAAGTTGAGTCCGAGGTTCATCGGTTTGTTCGAGGTTTTGGAGTGAGTTAGTGAGGCTGCATATAGGCTTGCTTTGCCTCCTAGTCTATCGGGAGTTCATTCAATATTCCATGTGTCTATGCTCCGAAAGTACCATATTGACAAGTCTCATGTGTTAGATTATAGAACATTTCAGAAAGATGAGGACTTGAGTTACGAGGAGGAGCCAGTTGCTATTGTTGATAGGCAGGTTCACAAGTTGAGGTCTAAGGAGATTTCAGTTGTGAAGGTTCAGTAGAGAGGTCATCAGTCAAGGAGGCGACTTGGGAGACTTAGGAGGACATGCGTAGCAGATATCCACACTTATTCGGCATTTCAGGTATTATTCTAAACCTTTTCGAGGACGAATATTTATTTATGAGGTAGAGAATATAACGACCCGACCGGTTATTTTTCTTTCTAGAACCATGTTCCCATGTTTAAAACTTTCCGTAGGTGTTTTTCTAGTTTTATAACTTGTGTGCACAATTGGTTTGGTTCCAGAAGGGTTCGGGTTGAATTCGAAATATTTAGTCCCGTGGTAGTGGCCTAAGGTGGCCAAGTTTGACTTAAGTAAATATTTTGAGTAAATGACTTCAGAATCGGGATTTGAAGGTTACAATAGGTTTTTATAGTAATTTCGTACTTAAGCGTACGATTGAGTCGAGTTTCGGGTGGTCCGGGAGTGATTCAGTGCTTATTGTCTGAAGTTAGAATTTTGAACGTTTTAGAAATTTCTAAGTTTGACTTTGGAGTGGACTTAGTGTTATCGGATCCCGTTTGGTATTCCGAACCTGAGAATAGGTTCATGTTGTCATACTGGACTTTTATATGAAACTTGGTTCCATTCTGAGTTGTGTAAGTATGATTTGCCGTGTTCAGAGTTAGTTGAAAGAAGTTGGAAGTTTAGAAAATTGATTAGCTTGGTTTGGGGTGCGATTCTTGATTGTGATATTATTTTTTGTATTTTGAGACCTCGAGTAGGTCCGGTTATATTTATGGACTTGTTGGTATGATTGGATGTAGTCCCGGGTGGCTCAGGTAAGTTTCAAACCACCCAGAGCATGTTGAAGTTAGCAGATTTTGCTGATGTCTAGAGTGCATCACGATCGCTAAGTAGGTCTCACAATTGCTGAGTGTTATGTGGAGGTGGGGAAGCGTTGTTCTATGCGATCGCGGAGTAGGCATCGCGATCACGTAGGGTGGTCTAGTTGTTCTTTGTGTTCGCGTAGTTAGGGTCACGAACGTGATGTAATAGCGGGGCTGGTCAAGGAGGAAGTTGTTCAACGCAACCACGTGGAAAAGGATTTTCTAGGTGCTGGCAGTAAAGCCTTAGTGTTTGTGTTTGACCGGTCGCGTTCGTGGAGGGTCTGTTCTAGTAGCATTCGTGAAGGCTTAAGTCGCATTCGTGAAGAGGAATCTTTGGGCAAAAGCATGGTTGTGCCTCGCGATTGCGATGCTTGGGACCGCGATCGCGAAGGGTAATATCTGGCAGAATAAAAGTTGGGAGCTCGGGATCATTTTTATCTATCTTCTCTCTAGCTAAGGCGATTTTGGAGAACCATTTTCATCAAATAATATAAGGTAAGTGATTCCAACTTGTTGTGAGATAAATGCATGGATTATATATTGAATTTATCAAGGAAATTAATAGAAATTGTGGGTTATTTTGGGATTTTGTTGGAAAACTAGAAAAAGGGAGATTTGACCACGAAATTAAACATGAAATTGGGAAGAAATTATATATTTAAGTTCGTGGTGCTATGGGTAATTTTAATTTTCGAGAATTTTCGAGACACGGGCGCATGGAAACGGGGTTAACTTTTGTTAATTTTTTGTGTGGGTTTGAGAATTGTTTTTAATTATTAAATTATAGGATTTTGAGTATATTTTGATTGGTTTGCACGTTCTTTGATAGTTTTGGATCGTTTGGCATTGGTTTGAGGTGTTAGAGAAGTGTTGGAGCCGATTATCAAATTTTAGAGCAAGGTAAGTCTCTTGTCTAATCTTATAAGAGGGAACTTATCCCCGTTGGTATTCTATTTGCTACATGCTACATGTTATAGGAGCTCGTACGTACAAGGTGACGAGCGTTTGTGCGTATGCTAGATTCTTGATATGTCTGGATAAACTTAGACTTATGCCATGCTTTACCTATACTACTTGAGTTAATCTTGTCTGTTTAAATGCTTTAATATATGATTTAGCTTGAGACTAAACTTGCGTAGTTTACTGAGCCTTGCTACTTTAAGAACTTGGCGGGATACTTGATTATCCATAGAGTTATGCCTTCTTTTACGTATGTATCCTCGTGTTGTACTTATTTTTTAGAAAGTCTCGTGACTACTTAGCTCGTACGTATCTTCGCGAGTTGGGATAGTGCCCCGTCGAAAGTTTTTCCACTTTTATGGGATCGGGTCATTCGCCTCCGCAGGATTATGTAACACTATTCTTATGGGATCGGGTCGTTTGTCTCGACAGGATTATATAACCCCACTCTTATGGGATCGGGTTGTTCATCTCAACAATATTCTTATGAAATCGGGTTGTTCACCTTAGCAAAAATCTTATGAAATATCTCAGTATTATTCTTATGGGATCGGGTCATTTGCCTCGACAAAGTTATGTGAAATATCTCTGATAGATAGTCTGTGCGTACCTGAGTATCTTGACGGATTTGTACCTGCTTATTTTATTAAAAAACATGTTGTACGTATTATCTGTTTTATTATTGCTTGCCATGCTTCTTAACTACCTACTTTCTTATGTACATTGATTATTGAACCACTAGTAAGTGTAGATGTCGACCCCTCGTCATTACTTCGTCGAGGTTGGGCTATATACTTATTGGGTAAGTGTTGATTTACGTACTCATACTACACTTCTGCACTAATTGTGCAGGTACTGAGACAGGTCCATCAAGTGGTCACACAGGCACGTAGGCGCACTTGCTGAGAAGATTTAGTGGTGAGCTGCCTTCTATGCTTCGGTCTGCAGCACACAATGTCTTCTTCCTCTTTACTTATTGTATTTTGTCTACATTCCATTCCAAATAGTTTTTGTAACATCTACTATATTGTAGTAGATGTCCGTGCACTTGTGACACCGAGTTTTGGGGGATGTTAGACAGTTGTTCATAGTTGTATCGATGTTATGATATTCAGCTTTATATTTTGTTTATAATTCGTATCTTGGCAAAGATATTGGTATTTTATCATGATTTCTAAACCGAATTTCACTTATTTATTTTATCACTAGTTTTTAAAAGGTGTTATGAACTATCGGACGTTGTGTTGATTTATTGTTGGCTGATCTAACGGCAGCGTTGGGTGTCGTCGCGACCTACCACGAGAATTAGATCATGACATAAAAAAAGAATTGATTTCGCTATTCCAACAAAACAAAATAATTGTGATTGGGCCTTTTTGTAATAACATTATAGGAAAGAAACTGGTGAGTGTTGTAACAGAGTGAAGGCAAAGACTACTTTGCTTTCGTTGTTTCTTCATCAAAAAAAGAAGACAATGACTTTTTTGTGTTTTGGTTTTTCTCTCAAATGAGAAGAAAAGCCATCCTTCATTCCGTCATTTTTCTTTTCAGTTTTTCTTCTCTTAGTTCATACAAAGCAAACCAGCAAAATGGACTCACGCAAAGCTTAGAGAAGCTCTAGTTTCCAGAAGAGAAAACGAAGTGGACTGATCTGAAGGACTCATTTGGGGAAGTTTGGAGTCACATGACTTGTAGATGGGGGTTAGATCCGTTAGTTTTTCTATCAGAGTTTGAAATAAGGATGAAACTTGCAAAATTTTGGATGTTTCAAGGATGTTTCTTGTTCAATGCTATAGTTTAAGGATGTACATTAAGTTATGAATATAGTTCAAGGATATATTTGGCCAAAAACTCAAAATATCAGCTCTAAATAACTTTAGCATTTCTTGAATTGAAAAGATATTTATAGATTTGGGAGATCCTCAACAAAAATATCTCAACAACTATTAGTTAAATCTTTGAGAGGGTATTAATATTATTATTTATTACCAGCTCAAAGGAATAAAAGCCTTAGATGTTTCTTTCTAATTATTAAGATTCTAACATGAAGCAACACAACAATGACCGGGACATAGCTAGTTTTGCTTCATGTCTGATTGGAAAAAGGTTAAGGAAATGCTAAACATTGATTAACTAGCAGGGAAGGGTATAAGTTTCTGTTATACGTACTGTAACAGAAACTACAAAGTTGTTCCAATCTCGAGAAGAAGACGTGACTGAATCAAACAAAGTTAGGGGTACATTTGGAGTTTCCTCCTAGAAGACAAAACACGAATCCCGAATATTTTTGTTTTTTTCCAACAAATTATGAACGACCCCATTAGCTTTTATAATTCGCTCAAATTTCTCCCCCAACTACTGACCAATATATATTATACAGAATGCCCTATATTATTTATTTAAATTATATCATAATCTACTCTTACCTGGTATACTTGAATTTATCTGTTTACTAGATACTCCACTAATTAATTTACCAATATATTTTTTCTAATGACGAAAATTACTTTTGAAAAACCAGTTAACAAGGAAATCCATATATATAGTAATTTACGGATAAATTAAAACAGACTTATAATTTGCTAAGATCCTTATCTATCTCTATAAATATTTAAGATTTTTAAGTACTTTTATTCTTTTCTTTAGTATGTTTTGAAAGTTTTTTTCTTGTTTATTAGACTATATATATGCATATACATTTGGAGATTATTATTTTGTTTATTTTTCATTCCTAAAATAAGCAACTTCTAGTAAAATTAAGGAAGTTGCTTGATTATGCTTAACTTGTTGGTATTACATATGAATAAGATGTCTTGTTTTTGGCTATATTGTTGAGTTAAAACTCACATATATAATGACAAATGAAACAAAAAGAAGAAGTGCTTGGCCGACTTAGAAAACAAGGGTGGTACTTATTTTGAAATGTCTCTTTCCCGTGCTTGTGCATTTAAGGTATTCTATACCGTATTTTAAAAGGCGTTTTCGGGTCGAGGCGCACTAAAAATGCTCCGAGGCGATGGGAGGGCGAAAGTCTCAAGAGGCGTCCGCCCAGTGTTGCGACCAAACACACTCACGCAAGTATACGTGGTCGTCAAGTAATAGAGTAGTGAGTAGAGTATCGTTCCCATGAAGACTTATGATTAACTTTTGATTGATTCAAACTCAAACAACTTATCGATTCAAGAGATTTCTCACAAAATGTGTAAGTGACTAATTTACTACCTAAACAACTATCAAGCAATGAAATAACTAGAGATCAACCACAACACTTAAGCAATTTCGGATAACAATCAGTAGGAGAGGATATTCCAGGGTCACAGACTAGCTAACAATCATATTGCATTCTTGGCTTAAAATGACTAATTGATTTATCTGAATTGTTGATTGACATGGTTGATATTACTCATAAGAATCTGTTGAGTTCTTATTTACTTATTCAAGATAACTCAATGTCTATATGTCTATGGAATTAAGATTAACAAGAATGCATTTACACTTCCTATATTTCAACCAAGCAAGGCAATTAGGTATATTTCTATCCTAATTGCGGATCTGTTCCCCGATGCCCGGGTTCAAGAACCTGCTCTATTTAATTCTATGTGCAATCTAGAATTTCCACTTTCGAGTTCAACTCTAGATTCGTAGATAGTATTTCACTGTTAGCTACTCAGCAAAATAATTAAAAACAGAATTAAATAAATAACCCAAGATGATAAAATCAAACTCGTCAATTTAAACTTCAAACATCAACATTCATGTAGCACCCATGACCCCATAACAATAGGGTTATTAGCCACTCATGTTCATACTATCATCAAAAATAATGTTTTCAAACATAAAATCAATGAATACTAGAGAAAGGATGGAAGAATTGATCAAATCCGTGCTCCCGGGTGTTTCATACTTTTATTTTTCTTTCAAAGTCATGTCCCTCCTCTCAAAATAGGTTTAGGTTGGCTTTTTATATGAGTTGGGGGCGGCTTGAGGTCGAAATAACCGAGTCCAAGTCGAAATAGGACATGTTCACGTTTTGAGGATCCAGGGCAGCATGGGGCACTAGCCCTCATGCTCAGCTTCCCAAGTTTCTGTTTTATGCGCCATAGGCAGCGCCCCGCGTTGCATGTGGCCCTCAAATGTGCACTTTTGCATTTTCTTCTCGTTCTCGCTCCAATTCGCGCACTTTCATCCCAAATCGCATCCGAATGATTCCTACACATAGAAATACCATAAATTAGCACAAATCATCATATTATACATCCGAAATCTATGAGACATGAGCATAATGCGAGGTAATATACATCAAAATATGCATACATTAAGTCGAATATCAACACCCCACACTTAGACTCTTGCTCGTCCTCGAGCAATGGAACTACATTAACACCCCAAAACGTACCCATCACTATGAAAGATCAATTTACAATTAATTCAATCAAACACTCTATCTTTTGACTAAGTCGATACCGACAATTAAGCATGAACACATGAATTTCACATTCTTCCCATTTTTAAACTAGCCCAAGTATATACAATTCTATTCAACCAACTCAAGCAACCTCTCCACAACCATCCTACCTCATGCGACCACTCGTTATCACTAAGCATCCCCAACTCACGCACTCATCCAACAAAAGAAGTGTACAGCATCGCCAATCCGTCATGAGACCAAGTGCCCTCACCACAAGCAAAAGAGTGAATACAAAATTATCCCAAATGTTCAAATATGTTGTTGAACATAAATTGAAAATATCACACAATTGAACAAAATCCACTCACTCTCACAAAGAATTCATGTGTATCCCGTGGTCGTACCATAAGCTTGCCCGTAGTGTATATCTCTACTAATATAAGCTATCCAAATCTAGGATCAATTAGCACTTTAAGCTTTTAATGTAGGATAAGGGACAAGTAGGATACATTTAGGATTAGTGACTAACCCTCCTAAGCACTTTAATATACTACACACGCAAATTGAGCACATCTTCTTTTCAACCAATTCACTTGTCATTACACCATATATAACATAGCCCTCTTTTCAATTAAGCACCTTTATATTCCCACTAGCCCGTATTCAAAAGATTATGAGGTGTGTGTTTTTCTACATTATTTGAACTACTATTTTTTTCTTCTTTTCTTTACTCCACACACTCCATATATTAATGTTCATCGGTTAGTGACCTTTTTTTTTCTTTTCACAATTTTAATCTACCTTAAGGGCCCTTCCATGGTTCCATTCGAAAGCCACTCCCATATCTCTCAACTTAGCGACTAAGTACCTTAGAAGGTAAATGTTCAACAAGCTCAAATTAAGAATAAAATAGGGATACGACTTGTAGTGTGGGTGCCAAAGAAAAGGTCTATAAGTTCAAAGGGGCTAGCAACGGAAAAGTTTTATTTGTGAGTGACAAACACGTCTATGGTCAAGCAAGAAACGTCTATGTCATCTCCTAGACTACCACAACTTAACAATTTTGCTTCGATTAATACACGGGGCAAGTTCTAGACTACACAAGATAGCACAGAATATCACTAATCCTTGCACACACATTGCACTTGACTCAATCAAGACGGTTCTGTTCGACTCTCAAGTCAAGCAATCAAGCGAGTTGAGAACTTTTAAGCAATAATGCATTAGGTAGCATACACGTCAACCAACTGAGAAAAATGCGTCAAAGAGTAGGCTACTTAATTTACTTGGGCATTATAACTCAAATCAAATATTCAGGAAGATAGAGCGCATACCATAACTTAACGTGCCAACGCCAAATATGTCAACGGGTACCTCAAAGCACCTCAATTTTCTTCCTAGCATACTCCTAAAAAAACCCAAAAATAAAAATACCCGGTTCAAGCTACACCCTTGGAAAAGAACCGGCGTCCAAAAAAACCACGGGATACTACCTAACTATCCTAAAAAAGAACAAAGGAAAATCTTTTTGGTATTTTTAATCGAACTTTAATCACTCAAGAAAATTATCCAACAGATCCGTCGTCGGGAAAAGTCTGAACTCCTTCTGAATTTGTTTTTACTAGCTAACTAGACTATGTTAGTTCTAATCTAAGCTAAAAAAAATATAAAACAAAACAATAACAATAACTTTTATACACAAGTCAAGAAGTATTCCCACACTTAAACAATGTATAGTCCCTTATGCATAACAAATTCAAAACAAGGTAAGGTGAAAAGAAAGAACTCCTTGCTAGTCGGAGTCCACCTCCTCAGGATGCCCACCAACCGCGGCTCTGGGCTCATTATCATCTCCTAAGGGCACCAAAGCCATGGGCCTCATAATGTCATCATCATCCGCATCCTCATCATCATATCCCTTGTAAGTGTTCTCATCCTCAGACAGATGGATGGGACTGCCCGGTGCTATGCCCAACATCTCCTTGGAGGAACTGGAGAGATCATTTTGCAAATGTATGCGCTCATCATCCGACACCCCTAGACTGCTCATTATCACATTGAGGGAACTATAAAGATACCTGTTAAATTTTCGTCCCCCTCATTCCTTGCAGCCTGGCTTAGCTTTGATGTGGACTCCTGCAAGGATGTGATGTCTAGCAATGTCTTGAATGCCTCCACTACCTCATCATATCCAGGGTACTCCGGTACCCCATGGGATAGCATGTACTGCATTAGGAGGTTTCCAAAGAAAAACCTTTTGATCATTCCCCCAAAGCGGGTGCGGTCCATCTCCAAAAGCATGAGCTCACCCATATTTATGGGTCGCCTGGTCATCAGAAAGTAGATCACACACACTCGAGCGCGAGTGCATTCACTGCTATGCTCGACGGGCATCAATCTAGCCTACACGAAGTTTTTCCATACCTTAGCCATCTTGTTGAAGTCAAAACGAAGCATCTCAAGGTGGGAATTTCCCTTAGTCCCCATCCACTTTGCATTAGAATCAACTCCATAAAGCGTGTGATGTATTGCCCGGTAATATGGACTTTTGACGAACTTTTGTAACCTCCATAGATTAGGGCTATCAACTCCCAAAAATGCACACAAGGATCTCCTGTCCAGTGGTATCTCTTTCCCTTGGACGCATGATCGGAACAAGTCCGAGTTCCAATTGGTGTATAGCTCGCGCACCATGCTCAGATTCGCAAGGCTCGGGCATTCCATGAGTTTCTCCATCTTAATTTCTACCAACTGGGAAAGCACCTCCGGAAAGTTCTTTTCTAGGGCCTTCACATTAATCCACATTTCGGAGACATATTTCCCATATGGCACAAAGTTATCATGCTATTTGATGGCGTCTTCTCGAACTAGATCCACCCGAGGCCGTGGTGGCCTCGTCGACCCTCTAGCAATCTGTTTTCCCTTAGCTTGCCGGGAAGAACCTTCACCTTACTTGTGTTTTTTGGGAGGGGGAGTAGTGGCGAAGGACTTTCCCACCCCCTTTTCTTTGGCGGCATTGTCACGAGCCATTACAACCTACACACGACAAACACAAAGGTAAGAATGAATCAAGAAATTCGCCCAAGGTCATCGTGAGAGGCAAAGGTGATCCCACACTTAAAACCAAAGGCTATGTATAATCTACTCACAATAGCGGTTCAACGTGCACCAATGTTTCATCACAAGGCGATAGGTACTCAAGACTTCCCCATTCCACAATTCAAGTAGGCGAACATGGTCATAACTTAACCGTAGTGCAAGCAAGCAATGCTAGAGTCCAATTTACTACACTAATATAGTTCATTAACTACAAGAGTTTACAACAAGACACAATACCTCCAAACACCCCACACTTCGCCCAACCGCATATACAATGACACTCGGCTACTTAGAATTCATCGGTGTTCAATTCGAATTCATAGGTATTTTAGCAAATACCTTGTGGGCATAAATTTTGCTTCTCTTATTGCAACAATGGTGGAACAAGGTGGCCCTCCCAAATTGACATGAAGTAGAGAGAATTGTAGTTTAGTACTTTAAATACAACTTCACAACCAATATTGGCAACTAATTTCGTGCACAATAGGTCCACCCACCATAAGAACAAAACATATCAAAGAGGCCTAGGTGATTGGGGGTTGTTGGACAAGAAAAACTAAAAATACACTAAGAAATTATAAATTACAAGGAAAACGATAACAAGAAAAACATATCTTTGAGTCTTGAGATGAAGGTTAGCAACAAAATTTGATGAGAAAGAAGGATAGAGAGAGCAGCAGAGAGAAAGAGAGACAGAGTGGGGGTCGTTTGACAGTTACGGGATAGGGTGGGTGGGGGTTTTGGGCTAGAGTTATTTTAATTTAGGAGGGAGTTGGGTTTGGTTAATTGGTTATAGGTTAGTATGTGAGGATAAATGGGTAGTTGGGTCGGGTTAATGGGTGTTGGGTCTAAAACAACAAAAAAAAAAAAAAAAAAAATTTACACCTTACCTGACCCTTAGCCCAGCGCCCCACGCTGGGCTTGGCGTTGGGGGTTATGATGCTTCTGTAGAGTGCGCCCCAGGCAGCGTGGGGCGCTGGCCTGGGCGCTCGTTCGATATATATATATATATATATATTTATTTTTTCAAATATAAAAAACTCTTAACCCGAGCATTCAATGCATACATTATACACACCCAACACCATTCCCGCCTATGATTTGTATAACTACAAAGAAAACAAAACTATTCTACTCTGACTAAAAGAAAACAAAAAACTATGCTACGAAAGCATTAAAAATTGGGTTTCCTCCCAACAAGCGCCTGATTTAACGTCGTGACACGACTCAATACGTTTTCAAGCATCGGCTAAGTCCACCGAGGTCTTGTGGCGTACAATGTCACCACCCCAATAATATTTTACTCTCTGCCCATTTACCAAGAAGGTATCACTTGAGCTCATATCACGTAATTCCACCGCTCCATGGGGCCTCACACTTACCATAACGAAAGGACCTGCCCATCGAGACTTAAGCTTTCCTGGGAAAAGCTTCAACCTCGAATTAAACAAGAGAACTTCTTGACCTGGCTCAAACTCGCGATGTTGGATGTGTTTGTCATGCCACCTCTTGATCTTTTCTTTATACAATTTGTCATTTTCATACGTGTGCAACCGAAACTCATCAAGCTCGTTGAGTTGTAACAACCTCTTCTCGCCGGCTAATTCCATATCAATATTTAGCTTTTTAATAGCCCAATAGGCTTTGTGTTCAAGCTCGATGGGCAAGTGGTACGCCTTCTCATAAATCAACTTATACTGAGAAGTACCTATGGGGGTCTTGTATGCATTTCGATATGCCCATAATACGTCATCAAGCTTTTCAGTACAGTCCTTCTTATTTTCACTTACCGTTTTCTCCAAAATCTGCTTCACCTCTCTGTTAGAAACTTCCACTTGACCACTCGTTTGGGGGTGATAAGTGGTGGCAACCTTGTGCTTAACTCCATATTTTGCTAGAACATTATTCAAGAATTTGTTACAAAAGTGAGTTCCTCTGTCACTTATCAGCACCCTTTGAGTCCCAAAGCGTGTGAAGATGTGCTTCTTTACAAAGTTTACCACTATCTTTGCATCAATAGTAGGAAGAGAAATAACTTCCACCCACTTAGACACATAGTCGACCGCCACCAAGATGTACCTGTGACCATTAGAGTATGGGAACGGTCTTATGAAATCAATCCCCCAAACATCAAAGAGCTCTATTGCCAAAATATTTTGCAAGGTCATCTCGTCCTTCTTCGTGATTATTCCGGTTTATTGGCACCTGTCACACTTTTTAACAAAGTTGTGTGCATTCTTAAATAATTTTGGCCAATAGAAACCCGATTGCAGCACTTTTTGGGTAGTTATGTCCCTACCATGGTGACCTCCATATGGAGAAGCATGACAGTCATGCAATATTGCATTCATCTCCTTCTCAGGGACACACCTTCGTACTAACTGATCTGCACACTTCTTATATAGGAATGGTTCATCTCACATGTAGAGCCTCACATCATGTAGAAACCATCTTCTATTATCGGGTGTCAATTTTGGTGGTGTCACCCCACTTGTAATAAAATTCACATAATCTGCATACTACGAGGCTTCACTCGAGGTGATTGCTAATAACTGCTCATCAGGAAATGTTTCTTTGATCGACCCCCT
>AWOL01S0133205.1:23357-41520 GCA_000715115.1 Nicotiana otophora
CCGCTTTTCTAATCTGGACAAGTGATCAGTCACTTGATTCTTTGTTCCTTTTCGATCTCGGATCTCTAAGTCAAATTCTTGCAAGAGGAGGACCCATCGACTAGCCTTGGCTTGGCGTCTTTCTTTTCAAAAAAATACCTTATAGCTGAGTGATCAGTGTAGACGATGACTTTGGTTCCCAGTAGATAAGATCTGAACTTGTCAAATGCCCACACCACTGCAAGCAACTCTTTTTCAGTGACAGTGTAGTTCATCTGGGCTGGATTCAGAGTTTTGCTCGCGTAATAAATGGAGTGAAAAATGTTCTCCCTCCTTTGCCCCAGAAAAACTCCAATTGTTATGTCACTTGTATCGCACATCAACTCAAATGGATGCACTCAATCCGGGGCAATGATAATTGGTGCAGTCACCAATCTTCACTTTAACTCCTCAAATACTTTTAGACAGGCATCATCAAACTTGAAGGGGATATATTTATCAAGGAGCCTGCATAAAGGAGAAGAAATTTTTTAAAAATCTTTAATGAAACGACGATAAAAACCTGCATGGCCCAAGAAACTGCGAATGCCTTTGACGGATGTCGGTGGGGGCAAATTTTCAATCGTTTTCACCTTTTACTTTGTCCACCTGCAAACCATTTTTGGACACCTTGTTCCCCAAGATTATACCTTCACATACCATGAAATGACACTTTTTCCAGTTTAGCACCAAGTTTGTCTCTTCACACCTAGCAAGCACTTTATCAAAGTTCATTAAACAATTATCAAAAGAATACCCAAATACAGAAAAATCATCCATGAATACTTCCATAAATATTTTAACCATGTCAGTAAATAACCATCATACACCTTTGAAAAGTCGCAGGTGCATTACAGAGACCAAAGAGCATTCTCTTAAACGCATACGTGCCATATGGACACGTAAATGTAGGTTTCTCTTGGTCCTATGGGGATATAGCAATTTGATTATACCCCGAATAGCCATCTAGGAAACAATAGCATTCTTGTCCAGCTAATCTATCAAGCATTTGATCAATAAAGGGGAGGGAAAAGTGGTTCGTTCGGATGGCATTATTCAATTGTCTTTAATCTATGCAAATTCTACACCCAATGGCAGTTCTTATGGGAATCAGGTCATTATTTTTACTAACCACTATAGTCATCCCCCCTTGCTTAGGCACACATTGGACGGGGCTTAACCATTTGCTATCATATATTGGAAATACAATACCTGCATCAAGCCACTTAATCACTTCTTTTCTTATCACCTCTTTCAAGATTTGATTTAGGCGATGTTGTTGCTCTACACTTGGCTTGTGTCCATCCTCCATGAGGATTTTATGCATGCGGAAAGCTGGACTAATGCCTCTAATGCCAGATATCGTCCACCCAATTGCTCGTTTGTGCTACGTAGCACTCTCAACAGCTTTTCTTCCTACAATTTAGACAAGTTAGAAGAAACAATAACAGGTAAAGTATCAGAACCACCCAAATAATAATATTGAAGGTGAGGGGAAGGGGTTTAAGCTCCAATTTTGGATCTTCTTCAATCGACGGTTTTGAAGGAGGCCCATTTGGCCTATTTAGGGGCTCAAATGGATTTAATCTCGGCATGTAAGCACATGATGCATCTAGGATATGCATCATGTCCTCAACCTCATCATCAATCTCCAAGATATCGAACATCATGAGTACTTTCTCTAGAGAGTCGTCTAGATATACACTCGTGTCAATAAGTTGCTCATCCACCTCCACAACAGATATCGTAGAGAGCTCCTCATAATGGCGAGGAAGTTGGATCACCTTGTAGACATTAAAGACTGCTTCCTTATTGTCCACCCTCATAATCATTTTTCCCTCTCTACTTTAATAATTTCATCACTTGTAGCCAAGAGAGGTCGTCCCAATATGATTGGAACTTATTCATCAACCTCATAATCTAGGATAATGAAGTCTGCTGGGAAGATGAATTTTCCAATTTCCAGCAACACATATTCAATCACTCCTTCAGGGTAAGCTATTGACCTATCATCTAGTTGCAACATCACAATGGTTGGTCTTGGAGCTCCCAGACCCAATTGTTTGAACAAGGACAAGGGCATCAAATTTATGCTCGCCCCCAAATCACAAAGAGCATGACCCACATTGATATTACCAATTCGCACATGGATGGTGAAGCTGCCAGGATCCTTTAGCTTTTGAGGAAGCTTGTTTTGGACCCTTGAAATGCACTCCTCAGTAAGTGCGACTGTCTCGAATTCATTCAATCTCCTCTTGTGAGCCACTATATCCTTGATGTACTTAGCATACTTTGGAATTTCGCGAAGTACATCTACCAATGGCATATTCAATTGAACCTGGCTCAGCATAGAGAGAAATTTGTTGAACATGCGATCACCATTCTTCTTCTGCAATCTTTGGGGGAAAGGTGGTGGTGGCTTTGCAGCAGTCACTAGCTCTGAACTTGCATCATCTTTCTTTGACTCATGTATTGCCTTAGGAATCAACTCCCCCTCAGGTATAGGCTTGTCCTTTCTCTTCTTTGGCACTTCTTCTAATTCCCTCCTGTTTCTGAGTGTAACTGCATTAACTTGATGGTTCTTCTCTCTATCATTGGGAAGAGAACCTGCAGGTCTAGTATTTGTATTTGACGCTAACTATCCCATTTGTCTCTCGAGATTTCTGAAATCGGTCCGGAGTTGTTGGTTGTCAAGCAGCAGCTTCTTCAACAAGTCATTTGTGCTCTCCTCTACTTGGTGGGGTGGCTTCTGAGGTTGATTAAAATTTCCTTGGGGCCTATAATTATTCTGAGTCGGGTGATTTCCATCCCATGAGAAGTTAGGATGATTCTTCCAATTTGGATTGTAAGTGTTCCCATGTTGTGCATGCTGGTTCATCGGACCTCTACTCTATTGTCCCATATAGTAGATAGATTCAGGATTCGTGGGGCACATGTCACTCGAGTGACTGTCACAACATAATTCATAGCAAGTAGACATCTATTGAACATGTTGCATCTGTTGTGTTTGGTGTATTATCATTCTATTCATCTGATTTGCCAATTTTGCTATATCTGCTCTCACGGTTGAGAAGTCATCAAGCTCAATTACACCGGCTACTTTCTGTTTAATTGCTCTTCGTGATTCCCCATATCCTTGCCAATTATGATCATTAGCAGTGAAATTGTTTAGCAGGAGCTGGATTTCACTATACGACCTCGCCATGCAACTACCCCCACAAGCTGAATCAAGATTCATCTTTGATGTCTCGTCTAGCCCATCAACGAAATTATGACCCAATACCTCATCAGTCTGACAATGATGCGGGAAGTCTCTGAGTAGCTTCTTGTATCTTTCCCAAGCTTGACGAAGAGTCTCGCCATCCCGTTGTTGGAACCCAAGAATCTGGCTCCTTAGCGACTTTGTCTTCTTAGTGGGGAAAAACTTGATTAAAAATTTCCTTGCTAGATCATCCCAAGTGTGGATTGAGTTCGCATGCTCCTTTTGTAACCATTCCCTAGCTTCCCCCAGCAGTAAAAAGGGAAACAGTGTCAGCCTGACATAGTCCTTAGAAACATTCAGATAATTGTAAGTATCCGTAATTTACAGGAAGTTCTGAATATGCCTCTGTGGGTCTTCATGAGATAAACCCACATATTGCCCTGTGGACTGGATCAGCTGTACTATGTACTGTTTGAGTTCAAAATGCCCCGTGATATCAGGCTTCACAATAGCCTGAGTCATATTAGCAAGATTAGGCCTTCCGGCTTCTATCACCTGACGCTTTTCATTACCTGCCATCTCTATTGGTTATGGTTAAACCACAATGTCCAACTCTCTTTCTATTCTAGTTCTAGCTTCGACTTCCCTCCTCACTCTATAAAGTGTTCGTTCAATTTCAGGATCAAGAGGAAGGAGGTTGTTTGCACTTCTACTCCTCCGCATTCCAGAGAAGAGTCTATGTTAACATAAACAAGGCAAACTGAAAATTAAAACTCGAACAAATAACTAATAAAAACTTAACTCAGTCAAGTAGCTAATTTCTAAGTCCCTGGCAACGGCGCCAAAAACTTGTTGCGACCAAACACACTCACGCAAGTATACGTGGTCGTCAAGTAATAGAGTAGTGAGTACAGTATCGTTCCCATGAAGACTTATGATTAACTTTTGACTAATTCAAACTCAAACAACTTATCGATTCAAGAGATTTCTCACAAAATGTGTAAGTGACTAATTTACTACCTAAACAACTATCAAGCAATGAAATAACTAGAGATCAACCACAACACTTAAGCAATTTCGGATAACAATCAGTAGGAGAGGACATTCTAGAGTCACAGGCTAGCTAACAATCATGTTGCGTTCTTGGCTTCAAATGACTAATTGATTATATGGATTGTTGATTGGCAGGGTTGATATTACTCATAATAATCTGTCGAGTTCTTATTCGCCTATTCAAGCTAACTTAATGCCTATATGTCTATGGAATTAAGATTAACAAGAATGCATTTACACTTCTTGTATTTCAACCAAGCAAGGCAACTAAGTATATTTCTATCCTAATTGGGGAACCGTTTCCCGATGTCCGGGTTCAAGAATCTGCTCTATTTAATTCTATGTGCAATCTAGAATTTCCACTTTCGAGTTCAACTCTAGATTCATAGATAGTATTTTATTGTTAGCTACTCAGCAAAATAATTAAAACATAATTAAATAAACAACCCAATATGATAAAATCAAACTCGTCAATTTAAACTTCAAACATCAACATTCATGTAGCACCCATGACCCCAGAACAATATGGTTCTTAGCCACTCATGTTCATACAATCATCAAAAATAATATTTTCAAACATAAAATCAATGAATACTAGAGGAAGGATGGAAGAATGGATCAAATCCGTGCTCCCGAGTGTTTATTACTTTTATTTTTCTCTCAAAGTCACGTCCCCCCTCTCAAAATAGGTTTAGGTTGGCTTTTATATGAGTTGGGGGCGTCTTGGAGTCGAAATAACCGAGTCCTAGTCGAAATAGAACATGTTAATGTTTTGAGCGTCTAGGGTAGTGTGGGACGCTGGCCCTGGCACTCAACTTCCCAAGTTTCTGTTTTGTGCGCCACAGGCAGCGCCCCACACTGCTTGTGGCCCTCAAATGTGCACTTTTGTATTTTCTTCTCGTTTTCGCTCCAATTCGCGCACTTTCGTCCCAAATCATATCTTGAATGATTCCTACACATAGAAATACCATAAATTAGCACAAATCATCATATTATACATCCGAAATCTACGAGACATGAGCATAATGCGAGGCAATATACATCAAAATATGCATACACTAAGCCGAATATCACCCAGCAATTTAGAGCATACGCCCGGACGTTGAGGCATGTTTTTGTACTGAGGCGTAAGCCCTAGAAACTTTTTCAAATTAAAATAAAATTTGTTGAATAAGTCCTTAATATAATACCCAAATTCTTAAAAGCCAACTTCTAATTACTCAAAAGTTTTAAAAATGAATTAAAACATTAATTATAAAAGTTAAGACCTTTTTTATTGCTAGAAGCCCTAATTTATGGTATTTTTTAATTCTTTATCTTGTCTGCTACTATCTCCCAGCAGCAAATAGTCAATTTGTTTTTTGCAAATACAAAGAGAACTCTATTCTCCTCCATAGCAGCAAGTTCAAAGTTCAAATTGCATATTAGTCATCCTTTTTGTTTTTCCATGTAGAAAACTTTATTCTTTTCAACTCAAGTTACTTGTGTTTGTAAATAACGTATAATAGATTATTTTGACTAATGCTTTTGTGGGGATGGAGTACATCTATATATATATTTCACATATTTATAGTTTTCTTCAATTTTTATATAATTTTAACTATTTATAAATATCTATCATAATTATATTATTTTATAAAATATTAAAAATTAAGTACCCATGGGGCTTACGCCCTGTATCTCAGGGCTTACGCCTTGCTGAGGTATATATAAAACGTCTCGTCTTACGCTCACACCTTTTAAACCACTATTTTATAGTTCTGTATCCTAGAGTTATAGCAGATCGGATTGCCTAAACATATAAGATAGAATAATTCAATCCAAGAAAGAAAAGGATACCAAAATACCAACTCTAGTATAAAAGCTTGAATCCTTTTATAAATCTCACACGAGCAATGAAAATTAAATAAGAAAGAAGCATAAAAGGGACGGAACACAAAGAAAGAAACACATCTTTGAATCCAAGTTAAAGTTCAAAGTGAGCAAAACTTTTACTTGACCCTTAATAAAATGATTTATAGTCACATAAATATTTATGATTTGTTTTAGACCATAAATTTCAAAAATTTTATTTTATTTTTTAAATTCCGTACAAAGTCAGCCATATAAATTGAGACGGAGGGAGTACTATTTACATCATGGGAAATCTAAAGAAACAAAGTCCCTATCAAAACAAAACACGAAATGTGCCTTGTCTATACTCTACAGTTGCATGCCAATTGAACTTGTCGTGATTTTGGTGTGTAGCTCGCGAGCTTAATTCCCGAGAGATTAATTGATAACTAATTTATACTCTATGATTTTACTGTCTTTTCCATTTGTGTTACATGCATTTGTTACTGGAGGTGGTACTTTGAGACTTGAGTTGTATTTTGTTCTATTGAGGTACAATGGCTTTAATTTTTTCTAGAAATGCATCAGATGAATTGGTATATTAATGTTAGTTGACATGTACGAGAACGAATACGCAATTTGGCACCTCAGTAAGATGTGCTAAAATCCCGAACTAATTTGCCACTTCGCCGTTTACACGCACTGACCATGTTGGCTAAGCATTGTCGCGACTATAGTGCCATAATTTAAGCTAATCAAGACAGAGGTCAAGCCTAAAACTGTGACCACCACATAAGTCATTTTGAGTACTAGCTTTTATTTTTGTGTTCCGAAATATTTATTAGTTTCATTTGATATTTATTGATTTGCGTGTGTGGTCAGTGTCGTTTTCCGGAAAGTTTTTACGTAAAATTTGAAGAAAACGTGATTTTAGGCTTAATATGGAATTTGAGTTGACCACGGTCAACATTCTTGGTAAACGACTTCGGATCAACAATTTGACAATTTCGATAGGTTTGTATGATATTTTTAGACTTGTACACACTTTTGGTTGGGGTCCGTGGTGACCCGAGCGCATTTCGACGCTATGTGAAAATGAGTTTTCAATTTGAAAATCATAAGTTTTGATGATCGAATCATGTTATTTGATGCTATATAGATGAGTTGAGGTAGCGATCAAGTTTGTAGGATGTTATTACACTTGTGTGCATGCTTGGTTTGGAGCCAGAGGGGCTCGGGTGAGTTTCGGGTGTGTTACGAATGAGTTTGGGCACTTATGCAACTGCTAGTGCATTTCATGTTACCGGTGTCTGCTGCAAATCTCGCAAATGCGAGGTCTTTGCGAACAAGAGTTCATATTTGTGAGCAAGGGTCTAGGCTGGGAACCTCGCATTTGCGAGGAAAATGTTCGAAGTGATGTAACCAAATCAATCACCTCAAGTCAATGTGACTTATGGGCATTTGATGCACTGATTGCATTAGCGATCCGTGTGTAGCATTTGCGGGCATCGTATTTGCGAACAAGAGTTCGCAAATGCGACACCTATAGTTGGGTAAAAGAAGGAGAAAGCGGGACTTAGCTCATTTTATACCATTTCTCAACCCCCAAACACTCTAGCGGCAATATTTCAAGAACTTTTTCTTCCCAAATGCATTGGTAAGAAACTCTAATCCACTGTCTTTCAATTTCCCATTACTTTCCATGAGTTTTTAACACATCAAATCTAGGATTTCCATGGTAGAAATTAGGGATTTTGGTAGAATTTAGAGATTTTGCAAAATTGAGATTTAGATCTCGAATTGAGGTTGGATTTTGAAACAAATTACATAACCAGGCTTGGGGGGGGGGTGAATGGGTAATTGAATTTTGCTCTGGATCTCGAATTTTGACCAAGCAAGCCCGGGATTGACTTTTTCAAATTCATCAAAGATTGAACTATTTTCATTCGTGGGTAGTTTCTAAAGCTTATTTTGAATTGTTTGATAGATATTTGATTAGATTCGGCTGGTTTGGAGGCTTGTTCGAAAGGCAAGGTCGTGGTTGGTTGATTGATTTGGTTGCGGAGTGATGTAAGTGTTGTGTCTAACTTTGACTTGAGATGATATTGGGAACGAGTTGCACGCCGCAACGGTATTGAAATGAATTGATATTGGAATCGGTTTGCACGCCGCAACAGATAATGATATGAAAGGATATTAGGATCGAGTTGCACGTCGCAACAATTATTGTGTTAAGTATTGGGATCGGGTTGCACGCCGCAACAGGGTTGATATGTTGTAATTTTTGTGGTTGTGAAGTTTATTCTCGGTGTTGTGATATGATATTTGAGATCATGTTATTCTGGGGCCATCTCGGTGTTGTGATATGATATTTGAGATCATGATATTTGTAATTTTTTGTGGTTGTGACCTTCGGGTCTGTTTATATGCATTTTTAGTTTTATCTGTATTTTGTATTCCGTTATTATTTTATGTACAGGTTTATTGTGAGTGTCTTGTCATAGCCTCGTCACTACTTCGTCGAGGTTAGGCTCGACACTAACAGAGTACATGTGGTCGGCTGTACTCATGCTATACTTCTATACTTCTTGTGCAGATCCCGGTGTCGGTCCCAGCAATACGTAGAGGAGTTTTTGCCCGGATCGACTTGCTAAGGAGACTTGAGGTAGAGCTGCTGGAGTTCGTAGTCCCTGAAGTCCCTATCTATTCTGCCTTTACTGTTTACTTTTATTTCAAACAGTTGTATTTCGTTCAGACTTTTTTTGTAGTATTCTAGTCGCTATGTATTCATGACTCCAGATTTTTGGGATATGTTTAGACTGCGTTACGTTTGTATTTATCACATCTATTTCAGATTATTGTAGTTTCATATTATATATGTTCTGCTTTTAAATTGTTAAAATGATTAATTAATTAGCTAACATTGGTTTGCCTAGCAAGTGGATGTCAGGTGTCATCACGGCCCCACAGTTTGAATTTCGGGCCGTGACAAAAATAATTGGGGGTCGTTTGGTACATGAGATAAGGATAATAATCCCGAAATAGAATTTGGGATTAACTTTATGCCATATCTGATTTGGGGTATTAGCTAATTCTGGATAACTTTTATATTAAAATGGTGGAATTAGCTATTCCATATAAAAGGTGGTATAGCTAATCCCATGAGATATCCCGCCCCATGGAATATCCTAGGATATCCCTCCATTGTAACAAACGACCCCTTGGAGACCTCAAGAATAGGGCATCGCGCTCGCCGATTGTCGCCATCATCTATGAGATTTGAGCAAATAATATAGTCAAACTTCTTTATAACAACCTTATTTGTTTCGATATTTTTTGACTGCTAGAGTGAAGTATTGTTATAAAAACATATATTATTACATAACATGAAAATTTGATTCTGATAAATGACGAAAAGTGCATGTTTTTGAGTATGTTTGCATATTATTTATCATGTAAGTTGCGGGTGATTACATGGTTATTAAAGTAAAATATGCTCATTACGTATTTCTTCTGTGTAGGAGTAAGTTTGGATGATAAGTGATCAAAAAATGTCAATTTATTACAAAAAAGAAAAAGATGGAAGAACTGGGAGCTCGTCCATTGTCGCGCATGGCACAAAAATAGACGAAAAAAGGAGACAATTGAGTGCATAAAATAGTGAAGTGAAGCAAAGACGCGGATCGCTTCGCGAAATGAAAAAATTCAAAAGTTGAGTTCGCGTCTATAGTCGTGCGTTGCGCGAGCGTGGACGCGGATTCTAGCTTTTCTATCCGGGATTGGATTGATTAGTTCCGCCCATACAAACCCTAATTGATATAAATACATCCTAAAATGTAACTTTTGAGGCGGAGACACTACTTTAGGGTTAGTTAACACCTTTGGAGGCAAGAATATACTAGAAGCAAGGAGAAAGATTTAACTACGAGTTTTTCCTTTCTTCTTACTATTTCTATTATTGGTTATGAATTTTAGTATTGTCTTTCTAATACTATTATGAGTAGCTAAATCATTATCTAGAGTTTTTATAGAACCTTTTGGAGGATGAATTCTTGTTAAGTTTTAATATAATTTAGCCTTTGAATTTTTATACTTGTTCAACTACATGCTATTTTCATGTAACGACCCAGCCGGCTATTTTAAGCATTTGCACTTCACTCAATAGTTTACGGGCATGAGTAGATCCGTATCACGACCTAAAATTCATCAAAGGTCGTGATGGCGCCTAACACCACTGTCACGCAAGTCAACAATAAAAGTTTAACTTAATTATTCCTTTTAGTATTTTGAAATTGAAATTTTTCCTTCAATTAATAATCAGAGATAAAATTTACAGAGTAAATGATAATATTTTCCCAACTACAATACTGAACAACTCATAAGTACCCCCAAAATCCGGTGTCATAAGCACATGAGCATCAACTGGGAAGTAAAATAAAATACAGCATCTGTTCGGAATACAAATTAGATAGAAAAATACAAATAACCATGGAGACTCTACTGGATGTGGATCGTAACCTAAAATGCAGCTCACGGCACGTCCCCGTATCATCCATACCTCCGTTCCCAAAGGACCACCGGACATAAAAGTACCTGCACAAAAATATGCAGCAATTGTAGTATGAGTACGTAAATCCACATGTACCCAGTAAGTCTCTAGCCTAACCCCCCAGAGGAGTAGTGACGAAGGATCGACATCGACACTCACTAGTAGTCCAATAATATCAGGTACAGTAAGGAGGTGAACGAATATGTGGCAAAGAAAATAAATAAAATAAACAACTGTAAATCTGTGATACAATTATCCTCCTTACAATAAACTCAAGCTCTTAATTAGCAATTCCTCCTCAACCGGAGCATATATATATATATATATATATATATGTGTGTGTGTATGTATAATGGACCTCACCAAATAGGTTGTTATAATTTGAATCAGGGAAAGACTCACAGATACTCTGGCTTCTTGCCAAATATTACGCACGATTCCATGAGGATAGTTTTATAGAAATGTCGAGGAGTACGGCCCGATCCAACATAATTAATAAAATGTGCACTGTCAAGGGTCGAACGGCACAAACCATAGATGCATCTAATAAACTGCCGAGGCGAACGGCCCGCTCCCATGAGAGTATAGTACATAAATCCTGCCGAGGCGAACGGCCCGATCCCATTAGAATAAGAAGTACATAATCCTGCCGAGACTCGATCTCACTCACGAATAAACGCGTGAGTTGTAATTTCTTTAACAAAATCCTTTCAATGAAACATATATATCACAAAAACATGTCGTAAGAGGAGTAGAATTATTCGATGACTAATCATGAACTCGTGAAGTCTCTACAATAGCAAGTCTAGTCTCAAGTAGTAATGTAAAACAGAGGAATTTAATAGGCGAGAGACTACTCAAATAGTATAGCTATAGCATGATCTGAACCTAAGCCTACCCGGACAATAACATGAATATAGCTACGTACGGGCTCTCGTCACCTCACGCGTACGTAGCCCCCACAACAAGTAGCACACATCAATATACAACACCTAGGGGTAATTTTCCCCTCATGGAGTTAGACAGAAGACTTACTTCGCTCCGAAGTTCCATAACCGGCTCCAATGCCGCTCTAACACCTCAAAGTGGTGCTCCTCGCGCCAAAACTAGTCAAACAATGTGCAAACCAACAAGAATATACTCTAATACTCGTAACAAATCAATTTAGACGAATTCCCAACTCCGCTCGAAAAGTCAATAAAGCAAACCTCGGGCCCACGTGCCTGGATTCCGAAAATATTTGAATATGAACTTTACCCATAACACCACGAACTCAAATATATAATTTATTCCCAATTTCATGTCCAATTTCGTGGTCAAAATTCAAAAATACCAATTTCTAGGTTTTTCTTCAAAATCCCAAATTCCTACAAAATTTCCATGCTCAAAATCTGTATAAAACCATGTATTTAACTTATAATATGTGGGAATAACTTACCTTGAAATAGATGATGAACCCCCTCCCCCTACCCATTTGAAGCTCCCCAACATCGCCCAACCAAGAAAGAATAGAAGAAAATGGGCCAAAACCCTGTTTTAAAGAAACCTCACTGCCCAGCATGAATTCCGCCTCTGCGGTGCGAATGCCGCTTCTGCGGCTTCAAGTCTCGCACCTGCGAGAAACCAAGCCAAGGTCGCTGGCCGCTTCTGCGCCCACGCTTCTACGGTTCTTCGTGCGCAAGTGTGGTCCCGCTTCTACGAAACTTGACCACATCTGCGGTCCCAGCCTTCCCCAGTAAATTCTGCTTCTCCGCCCCCTCTGGGCCGCTTCTGCGGCTCCGCGCCTGCAGCCAAAACCTCGCAGGTGCAGTGACACCAGATGCCAGCTGCCTCATCATTCCTTTAGTCCAAAAGTTGATCCGTTAACTATCCGAAATCCACCCGAGGCCCTCGGGACCTCAAAAGAATATACCAACACATCCCAAAACATGACACGAACTTGCTCGAGGCCTCAAATCACATCAAACAACGCCAAAATCATGAATCGCATCCAAATTCAAGCTTAATGAATTTGAGAACTTCAAACTTCTACATTCGATGCCGAAAACTATCAAATCACGTCCGATTGACCTCAAATTTTGCACACAAGTCACATTTGACACTATGGACCTACTCCAACTTCCGGAATCGAAATTTGACCCCTATATCAAAAAGTCCACTCCCGGTCAAACTTCTCAAAAACCTTCAAATTTCTAACTTTCACCAAATGACCCCAAAATGACCTACGGACCTCCAAATCCACATCTGGACGCTCTCCCAATACCATAATCGCCATACGGAGCTATTTCAAGACTTAGAATCCCAAACGGACATCAATATCATTGAAATGCACTTCAACCCAAATTTATAAAATTCTTCCAAAATGTCAACCTTCCATAATAGGCGCCGAAACGCTCCCGGGTCTTCCGAAACCCGATCCGGACATATGCTCAAGTCCAAAATCATCATACAAACCTGTTAGAACCTTCCAATCCCGATTCCGAGGTCATTTACTCAAAAATCAAACCTTAGTCAATTCTTCCAACTTAAAGCTTCTGAAATTAGAATTTTCTTCCCAAACTAACTCTGAACTTCCCGAAATTATATTCCGACCATACGTACAAGTCATAATACCTGAAGTGAAACTACTCAAGGACTCAAACCGCCGAACGACGCGCTAGAGCTCAAAAACGAACGGTCTGGTCGTTACATTCTCTCTCACTTAAACATACGTTCGTCCTCGAACGTGCTAAGAACTGCTCTGGAGTTGTCCGAAATCATTGTTTAAAACCTCGTGCACCTACTCGTGCTACCACAACGCAGTTGAGCACATTAGCTTGAGAAAATCTGAAGATTCTCCCTTTTATTCAGTCAAGTTAGCATTAGATCCAAATATCAATATCTGAAATCCTTTAGCAGATCTGTTCCCAACATACGAAAACTGTATCCATCACTACATGATGTACCAATACCTGGCTGTATACTCTTATTGAATTCACACCATGCACTGAATTATTCACATGACCATAATGACATCCCCTGACAACAATAGCCGAAATCCCACAAATTTGATGCCCACAACACATTTCATGAAGCATATCAGTCCCGCTTCAACTCTCGCAATACTGCCATGATAGAAGAGATGTGTAGAAACTCATAACTGCCTGCTGAATCACAACCCATGGAGTATCTCCTCCCGACAAGAACTATTACCTCATTCTGGACTGAATATCGATATTTACTCCTTAATGTGCCTCATATAAATCTGATCGCACTGATCCCAGGTCTAATAATCTTGTCACACCCAGTACAAGCTGGTCAGGCAATAAGCCACCTCAGACACTGCCAAAAGTCTCATATGATGCCACAATGGGCCAACAAGCTACAAACTCGAATGTGATACATAAGGAAATGAACTCTAGAAATATCTACTCAACCCACGTAACTAATTTAAACAACCGAAAAGATGTTATGAGCCTTCCTCAGGAAATGAGAAGCAAAACACACAATAATAGATATGGGAAACTATACTCAATGTCACATTATTACGGCGTGAAACCCGATCCACACATGATACCATTGTGGCGTGCAACCCGATCTAATCATGATACCCATGGCGGCGTGCCACCCGATCCAAACAAAATATCTGTGGCGGCGTGCCACCCGATCTAACCATATACCCGTGGCAGCGTGCCACTCGATCCAAACAACATATCTGTGGCCGCGTGCCACCCGATCCACGCAGAATAATCTAAAGAAAAGACACATCGAGCCGTAACGCTTATATTCACGAAATGCCCGAATATCAACCATAAGCACGCCAAGTGCATAATACAAATCTTGTGGAGACGGGTAGCGTCATATGCTATAAAACTCAAGCACAAATAAGGTGCAATAAATGACCTGCATCTCGAGAGCCATTATGCTCATATAACACCACAAACTATACGGGATCTCAATACGAGTGCGAATAATCAAACCGCCTCACAACCCACATGGCATAATAGAGACTACACAGAAGGGCCGACAATAGAAATAACATCCAAGGCTCGAAGACCCCTCCAAAAACAACGCTATGCTAAAATGAACATATCCGGCATGATATAGAGCCCACATTCACATTTAGATCCATCCACGGACCTCAAGTCAATTCTGATCATACCGCACTGAGCTAATAACCTTTCAAGGATCCACAATAACCCTTTTTCCCATGACACACGAGAACAACCGTCAAATCCGGAACAGACTTCCACAGTCCATAACCAAATGAACCGAGCGCCTTTCAGGCATAAATTCTCACATTAGCGATAGTACCACAATCTCTATACTTGGTTTCAAATCTTTAATCAATCAAGTGATTATATGTCACACTTATACAATCTTCCCGTGGGGAATACTCCCACGACCATTCCACTCAGGTAGCAAAGTCTGCACATCCATACCGCCAACCGTTCTAATTCTGTAAAGTGAATCAAAAATTCGCGAGTTAATATACAAAGCCGCTTTCACATGACACCGACCTCAGGTGACGCTAAGGACAATACCAACTTACTATAAACATCTGAATTCTTTCCTGCTTTCCGAGCTCGTGACATTTTTGTCAACACCGAACCGCAGCCTTGATCCTCAGCTTCCAAATCCCCTGCCGCTCACTGCACTTAACATGCCACTAAGCGAGAGTACATGAATTTCATCATAACTCTTGAACCACTAATAGAATAAACACTTCATCATATAGAAACCTTTCACTTAACTCATTTCAGGATGACCATTGCAACACGCAACGGAATTCCCATAACCACAGAAAATACAAACCTCAAGTTGTGGTCTAAACTACCATAACTCTTCCTAGATCCATCTATACATAACAGGCCTTAATAATCGAATGCCTTTAAATAAATCAATACGGCGGCCGTCAAGCCTCGCCCGCACCGCTACAAATCACATGCATAACGCAACACGCTGAAGGAACTGATCATTGCCACTATCATGCCAATTCAACCATTGCTAACCGATCCAACTTCTTCTGATTTACTCTGGACTTGCCTTAGGAATACTAATAGCTCCATTCAAAACATCATGAATCCAAATCCGCACTTATCCTAAGTGACATTATTTCACAAGACCATGTTGTCTCCAACCCACAGACCATCGCATACCTTTCTTATGCGCATATTTGCATCTTCAACTAGTACCCCCATTCTGAAAATCCCTCTATGAATCCGAAGTTATTTTCTCCTATTCCTTCAATGCCTCACGGCAGACCAAAGATATTGTAGAACACTCCAAGCCACTTACATAATCCGCTGCTAAAGCTTGATACTTAACCATACTACGGACTCGAAATCCTTAGGCACCGCACTTTAACTTTTGAATCCACTAGGACCGTTGTTGAGAGTCACCCACTCTGACTTGTTCTTGAATACAATCAAACTCCAAGGCCCTGCTAGCATATGAACACCCTCTCAAAGAAGCAACCGGCAGAATTACTTCCCTTGTACATCACATCCACACGATAAGGCCAAATATAGCACACATTCCTCAAATTCTTTTGCTCAAATTACCACTGATGTTTTCCTTCCTTAGTTGTAATAACCCACCAATACACTGATAACCAGAAACCGCACAAGTAGACAACCACGCAATCCAATCATAGACGGTGGGCTCTCCCACTTAGCTTGAAGCTATAATTACATAACTCTGGGACCCACCGGGATTCCTTCTTCCCCACTTACGTCAGCTAAAAGTCCAACAATGCATTCCAAGCTCGAAGTCATGTTGCCTCCAAACAAAAATTTGTGGACCTAGTCTCTGCCTACCATGAATTTCCAAATGGCTCCAAACTTTCCTCAAGGCATGTGTCCATCCTACCACGGAACCCATATGTTACTCTGCCACTCTCCCACTTTGGTTAAACTCTCTCTTTTAAGCAACTTCTGGATTTCCGCTTTTCATACTTGACCTGCTAGCAATTCGACCACCGCAAGACACCTTCCGCCCTGTCCTTCCTCATCTTTTGCTGCCCAAAAACTGCCTCAAAGCAAAATCCATCACTGTAGAACCTGACCTGATAAATTGCTACCAACTCTAAGCCTCCTCGAAGATCATCTTTCCTAAGCCATCAGTATTAGAAACGCCGACTCGATTCTGAACCACTGCACACTGCGATTTCTGACACCCGCTTCCCCGACACCATTTCACAATACCCCGCCCCAAAGGCGAATTGAAGAAAACCATAATGACGATGAACTTAGCACATTCAACAAGGACAACGGCACCACATCACAGATGACAATTCCACCACGCTCTAAAATACCAAGTCTCGTTATTCCATCAACCCAAATCTGAACATTGTTAGTCTGATTTCCTTTCCTCTGCCAAAATAAAATACTGAATCTCTGAATCATGCACTGAGTAAAACCTCCTTTCATGTCATTCAATGCCTCGACACCTAGACAAGCATCCTACCATTATATCATTATTGTGTGATAACAACTTACGAACATCATGGGAACCTGTGCATAGCCTCAAAACCATCAGAAATATAGCTACTGAGCTGAAATGACAGAACACCCTTCCGCAAAAAGACAATAATAACTTGCTCGAATGCGCAGGGAGACACATCCTGCACCACCTCTGCAGTACCAACTAAATTCTTCGATTCCCAATTAATAACAAGTGTTTCACGTTGCATAAGATTGAATAGGAAAGAAATGAAGGCATAAGCCTCAAAGGAATCAAATCGCACGATGAGGAATCAAGAAGGCAAGTGCTCCTAACAGTCCTGTAGCCTCTCGAAGATAAGTACAGACGTCTCTGTACTAATCCGCAAGACTCTACTAGACTTGCTCATGAATCGTGAGACCTATGTGAACCTAACACTCTGATACCATGTTGTCACGACCCAAAATCCATCAAAGGTCGTGATGGCGCCTAACATAACTGTCACGCAAGCCAACAATAAAAGGTTAACTTAATTATTCCTTTTAGTATTTTGAAATCAAAATTTTTCCTTCAATTAATAATCAGAGATAAAATTTACAGAGTAAATGATAATATTTTCCCAACTACAATACTGAACAACTCATAAGTACCCCCAAAATCCGGTGTCACAAGTGTGTGAGCATCAACTAGGAAGTAAAATAAAATATATAATCTGTCTGTAATACAAATTAGACAGGAAAAATACAAATAATTCTGGAGAAGACTCTGCTGGCTGCGGATCGTAACCTGAAATGCAGCTTGCGGCACGTCCCCGCATCATCCGTGCCTCTGTGCCTAAAGGACCACCGGACATAAAAGTACCTGCACAAAACTGTGCAGCAAGTGTAGTATGAGTACGTAAATCCACGCGTACCCAGTAAGAATCTAGCCTAACTCCGGAGGAGTAGTGACGAAGGGTCGGCATCGACACTCACTAGTGGTCCAATAATATCAGGTACAGTAAGGAGGTAAACAAATATGAGGCAAAGTAAATAAATGACATAAATAACTGCAAATTTGTGGTACAATTAATATATATATATATA
>AWOL01S0133206.1:7376-31011 GCA_000715115.1 Nicotiana otophora
TTATGACATCCAAAGGACCATATGGATTTAGCAATCTAATATGGTCTCTAGCTAGTGATGACATTGACACATGTGGATATGTTTATACGGAAAGTTTGATCTTTCCAGAAGTAAATCACTAGGTTGTCTTGCTTACTTAGTACTTGCGTTTGCTCATGTATGATTTTTAATTTCGTACTAATTCTTATTTCATTTCATATGAGTGTACACTAGTTTTAGCTTACTCTTCCAAATATTTGTAAATAATGATAATTTAGCATCTAATTTTAACCAAATGTATGTGCTATTCTAACATCGAAATAAGAGTTTTACCTTCTATATCGTTGTCTTCCTCAACCTGCGATGGTGTACTAAGTACTATTTATGAGCCTACTTATTCAAATTTTAGATAAATGTAAATTGTGCAATTTCTTATTTTCCAAATTCTTTCATTAGTCAAAGCTAATTGTTGCTTTACAATTTACTCTTGTTTACGTCTGTAGCTGGATTGACAGATCAAATTCTCATACTTCTCCAATTTCTTGTGTTGATTAAATAATAAATTTACATAAGAACAGTAAATTAAAGGAGAAAATTAAAAGAGAAATAGAACAGTAGAAAGTCACGTGAGGATTCAGTTCCACTTCCACTAACCCTGTCATTAGCCAAAAAAANTTAATTTCGTACTAATTCTTATTTCATTTCATATGAGTGTACACTAGTTTTAGCTTACTCTTCCAAATATTTGTAAATAATGATAATTTAGCATCTAATTTTAACCAAATGTATGTGCTATTCTAACATCGAAATAAGAGTTTTACCTTCTATATCGTTGTTTTCCTCAACCTGCGATGGTGTACTAAGTACTATTTATGAGCCTACTTATTCAAATTTTAGATAAATGTAAATAGTGCAATATCTTATTTTCCAAATTCATTCATTAGTCAAAGCTAATTGGTGCTTTACAGTTTACTCTTGTTTACGTCTGTAGCTGGATTGACAGATCAAATCCTCACACTTTTCCAATTTCTTGTGTTGATTAAATAATAAATTTACATAAGAACAGTAAATAGAACAGTAGAAAGTCACGTGAGGATTTAGTTCCAATTCCACTATCCCTGTCATTAGCAAAAGAAAAAAAAATTACTATCAGATAAGCTCAAAGAGAATTAAGACACAAATTATTGTTAGTTTCTAGCTCTTCTAATCAAACTATAAGTGAGATTAGTGACCTATAATTAAAACAGGTGACTAAAAATTATTTACACAGATACGGTGAATAAGTTAAATAATCTATCCTTTTAATAAGTTACCTTGTAATTACACAGTGTAATTATCACTAATTATCACCTGAATTGGAAAGTATAATTATACCCTCTTAAGTATACCTAATTTCATGCTGACCAAATAATTATTTGACCACAAATATATCAAACTGTGTAATTACGTCCAATCATAATCAAATTGAAAGTTTTTTTCCCTTCTCCTTAACTCACATCGCTAGAGAAACAAGTAAAACATCACTTTTAACACCAAAGACCAGACTTCCCACCTTCGTCTCCGTCCTCTCACTGCTAAAATATAACTCACCAAAAACACCACCACTAAAAACCTTCAGTTACCATTTTTTGAGGGAACACACTACATATCTTTTTCATAACCTAGCAAAAATATTACACCACTACCTTTACTTCTCTTCGCGCCTATATCACCCATTATGTAACCTATTTTCAGCGCTGGCAAGAGCAACTGAACCTTCACTTTGAAAATTTTGCCCAACTTCATTAACCTGCTCTCGCAAATGAACTTTTTTTTTCATGATTTCTTAATAATAGAAAAAGCTGAGAAATTTTAAGAATAATGATAGATTTTTTCTAATAATTGAGCTGAGGTTGATTGTGTAGAGTAGTAATGTTGGGTTTTGGTAGATATGTAAATAGGAAATGGAGGAAAAAGAAATGTAGGGATATGATTTTTTTTTAAAAGTTCTTTTTACAAAGGAACTTTGTTCCGCATTAGAAAGCACAAGCAAGATTGTTCTACACTTATACTTATATTTAGAAGCGCTTCTTCTAGCTCGTAGAGAGTTGAGAGGAAGCAAATCTTGCGTATCACTCGTCTCGGCTTCAACTTCGAATAAACAATCTGATTGGTTAATATACTAGTTTGGACCAAGTTTATTTATCATCTTATGTGATTTATTTTGCCTTTTTCATTATTTTCGTCTGAAACTAAACTTTTTTCATGAACAAGCATCTTTTGCACGTGTGGAAACTCCAATTCGTTGGTTATAAATTTAGAGGCGTGGCCTTATTTTTTCCCAGCAAAATCTATCCTTTTTTTTTTGTATTTCTGTATAATTTTTAAAAGCAAAATGTAAGTGTCCAGTGTGTAATTTATTCTACCATTTGACTTAACAAAAGTCTCCCGCTATTACAGAACTATCTATTTTATCTTGGGAGGAATTAATCCAAATACTTTGGGCAACAGTGAGAGGATTAATTCTTTAAGGACACACAAGAAAATTGTGGGCCCGTAATATTTTTGCATTTCATGTTTTTTGTTAACTAACATTTTTTATTTTCTAGTTTTCTGTTTATTAACACACTTTTAATATGTTTATATGTTCATCTTATGTTTTGTTTTAGAGACTAAAATCTTCGAATTTTCTACTCCTTTATTGAGATTAAAGTCCTCATGTCTTTTGACTCACTGTTAGAGATTAAAGTCATTGTGACTTTCTATTAAAATTCGAGATTAAAATCCTTATGATTTTCTACTAGGTTGTTTGTATTCACTGTGAAGGTTAAAAACTTCACCAATTTTCGAAATATGTCTATGTTAATTTTTGACAAAAAATAACAATTAATACAAAATAATAAAATAGTTTTGTTGTGACAGCTACTGCTGCGACGACTACTGCATTGTCAAGCCGCACAATGCATGCACCTGCAGAAAAGGCCGGAAAATTTTTGCGTACTGACTTCAAGCATTGGCAGCAGAAGATGTTCTTCTCTCTGACCATTCTCTATTTGCCGAGATTTATTAAAGAGTTCTAGCTTTAGCAGAAGAAACTTCCGACAATAAGCGGTTTATGGTCACTGAAGCTTGGAAGCATTCTGACTTCCTTTGCAAGAATTATATACGTAATTATTTGGAGGATGGCTTGTATAACGTCTATAGTAACTTAAGAACTTCGAAAGAATTATGGAATTTTCTTGAAAATAAATACTAGACTGAAGAAGTTGGACTAAAGAAGCTTGTGGCCACAAAATTTTTGGACTTTAAAATAGTTGATAGCAAGTCTGTTACTACTCAAGTCCAAGAACTGCAATTCTTCATTCATGATTTTCTTGCTGAAGGTATGAGCCGAATCAATATAAAATATATTGATCATGTTAGTAATTATATGAAGCATTTCAAGTAGCGGCATTTATTGAAAAATACCTCATTTATGAAAGAAATTTAAGAATTACTTGAACCATAAGTACAGGAGATGACGCTTGAAGATCTTATTATTCGTTTAAGGAGTAAAGAGGATAACAAGACTACTGAAAAAAAGGCTCATGAGAATTCAACAATAATAAAAGCAAATATTATTGAGAGGCACCACAAAATAGCAAAAAGAGAAAGAAGTCTTCTAGACTAAAGAATTATCTGTCTAAACTAAAGTTCAAAGGCAATTTCCACAACTATAAAAAAATTGAACATAAGGTTTTAGACTGTTGTACTCCAAAGAAAGATAAGAAAAATGGTTAAGTAAACATGATTGAAAAGAACGGAGAAATGGAGAACTTGTGTGTTATGCTTTTTTGAATGCAACTTGCCTGGAAATTCCAAGGAATACATGATTGATTCTTGAGCCACACACTATATTTATGCTGGCAAGGATTATTTGCTTGTTATGTTCCGGTGGGAGCCGCGAGACTATCTTTTTGAGAAATTCCGCAGCTGCCAAAATTAAAGGAGTTGGCAAGATATCTTAGGAGATGATTTTGGGCAAAGTTGTGGCCCTAAAAAATATACTCTATGTCCCTAAATTCATAAGAACTTAATTTCTATTGCGCTTCTTGTTAAGAATAAATTTAAGTATGTGTTTGTTTCTGATAAATTTATACGTAATAATTATAAGTAAGAACAATATGTATGTAGGAAAAGTGTCACGACCCCAAAATCCTCCTAGTTGTAATGGCACCTAACAACCCGCTAGTTAAGTCAAACAACAGTCAACACAATTTTAAAAAATTAATATGAAACCAATAAGTAAACTAACTGAATTTCTATACAATAACCGAAGGATTGCTAGTATAAGTCATGAGTCACTAAGACCTAGATTTACAAAAATGGTATGAAAATAAATACAACATCTAATCAAAATATACTTAAAGAGAATTCGAATCTAACACTATCAAGGACAAGTGGTAGATCTGTCCGAAAAGCAAGTACGTCTTAAATGCCAGCTCGCACCATTCACAGCAGCATCAATTTCAAGATCTGCACGCAAAGTGCAAAAGTGTAGTATGAGTACAACTGACCCTATGTACTCAATAAGTAACAAACCTAACCTGTAACGATCCAGCCGGTCATTTTGAGATCTAACACGTCGTTTGGCTGTTTGAGGCCTAGAGTAGCATCACTTCAGGTATTATGACTTGTATGTGTGGTCGAAATCGAATTTCGGGAGGTTTGGAGTTGATTTGGGAAGTAATTTCTAAAGTCAAAAGCTTTAAGTTGGAAGAATTGACTAATGTTCAGATTTTTTGTAAACGGCCTCAGAATTAGGAATTTAAGGTTCCACTAGGTTCGTATGATGATTTCGAACTTGGACGTATGTTCGGGTCGAGTATCGGGTGGCCCGGGAGTACTTCAGCACCTATTACGACATGTTGACATTTTGAAGGTTTAATAATTTCTTAAGTTTGGGTTTGAGTGGATTTTTATGTTATCGATATCCATTTGGGATTCCGAGCCTAGGAATAGTTCTGTATGGTTATTCTGGTCTTAGAGGCACGTCCGGATGTGAATTTGGAGGTTTGTAGGTCGTTTCAGAGTCATTTGGCGAAAGATGGAAATTTGAAGGTTTTTGAGAAATTTAACCGGGAGTGGACTTTTTTATATCGGGGCCGAATTCCGATTCCGGAAGAGGGAATAGGTCCGTAAAGTCAATTATGACTTGTATGCAAAATTTAAGGTTAATCGGATTTGATTTGATAGGTTTCGACATCGAACGTAGAAGGTTGAAGTTCTAAAGTTCATAAAGCTTGATTTGGGGTGCGGTTCATGGTTTTGATATTGTTTGATGTGATTTGAGGCCTCGAGCAGGTTCGTGTTATGTATTGGGACTTGTTAGTGTGATTGGACGGGGTCCCGGGGGCCTCGGGTATGTTTGGGGTCTTTTCAGATCATTTTGGGCTACTTTGGAGGCTGATTTTCTCCTGTCTGGTGTTGTTCTTCGCGTTCATGAGGATACTCCCGCGTTCGCGAAAAAGGATTTTGTTGCTGGGACCTTGTTCTTCGCATTTACGAAGAGGCTCTCGCGTTCGCGAAGAAGGAATTTATGCTTTCTGTCGTCTGACTTTGGAAGCTTATATCTCACAATCTATAACGAATCTGGAGATGATCCAAAATGAAAGTTGTAGTCCTTAGTGTCTAGGTTTCAGAAAGGTAAACCATTTGTCATTTGGAGTTGTGTACCAAACGTTGTGGTGGATATACTAGAGGTTGTCTGAGAAGAGTTTGAAAATGACTTTTGAGAATTTTGTTCATCGCGAACGCGATGGGAGGCTCACGAACGCGAAGAAGGAAGTCGGGGCAGTGTTATAAGTCCTCTATCTCGGACCTTTGAGCCATTATTCCGTATTTTTAGTTGGAAACGTCGGGATTTAGCGATTTTGGAGAGGAATTTCATCACAAAACTTGGGATAAGCATTCTTGAATCATTTATGAATATATTTCACGGATTAATTTTCATTTTCGGCGTTAGATTATTGATTTTTCAAGAAGAATCGGAAGAAATTTTTATAATTTCACAAAACGAATTTTCGTGTTTTGAATACCGATTTAGAGTCGGATTTGAATGAAATTAGTATGGTTGAACTCGTAATTGAATGGGTTGTCGGATTTTATAAGTTTCGTCGGGTCCCGAGACGTGGGCCCCACTATCAACTTTTCGAAGGGAGTTGGAAATTATTATAAATTGAATTATAATGAGTATTAGAGTATATATTTATGGATTTGCACATTTATTGACTAGTTTTGGAGCGCTGGGCATCGGTTTAAGTTGCTGGAAAGGCTTGGGAGTCGGTTATGGAATTTTGGAGCGAGGTAAGTCTCCTTTCTAACCTTGTAAGAGGGAATTAACCCCAAAGGTGAATCAAATTATTATGTGCTCTTATTTGTGGGGGGTTGCGTATGCACGAGGTGACAAGAGTCCGTACGTAGCTACTAATTGTGCTTATGTCTGGATAGTCTAGAACCCAAATCATGTTATACTTGCGATATTTGCACCCTACATGTTAATTTACTTGCTTAAATCATAATGAAACTTGACAAAGGAATCGTAACAGGTTAAACTTCATTTACTTGACTATTAATGAGAATTGGTAATTCTTTGAATATTTGCCCCTTAACAAATCTTGAATTGGTTGTTTTGATGTATTTTCTCTTTTTGTGGAGCGGGCCGAATGTCTCGGTAGCAGATAGATGCATCAATGGTTCGTGCCGTTTGACCCTCGGCAGTGCACAGTTTAAATATTATATGTTGAATCGGGTCGTACAACCTCGACATGATTTGCGCATAATAAATCTTTGGAACTAATAATAAATGATATTTCTTCATTGGCTTGAAATATAAATTGTTAAATGACGATAATAAATTTGGGAATTCATATTAGTAGAAGAAGTGTTTATTTATTCTCTCGTTCTTGAGTTTTCAGCTGTTTCTACATAACCCATGCTTAATTATAATATCAATATTCTATGGTTAGCCCATAGTAAGTGTCGGAGTCGATCCCTCGTCTCTACTTCTTCGAGGTTAGACTGGATACTTACTGGGTGCGCGTTGATTTACATATTCGTACTACACTTGCTGCACATTTTTGTGCAGGTGCATATATGTGGCCTTGTGGGCGCAGAGGCATGATTATTACGAGGACTTATGTGAGTTGCATTCTACGTTACGAGTCTACATGACACACAGAGTCTCCATCCGAGTTATTTACACACTCCTGTCTAATTGTATCCCGGACAGATGTAGTATTTTACTGTATTTCCTAGTTGATGCTTATACACTCGTGACACCGGGTTTTGGGGGTGCTTATGGGTTGTTCAGTATTAAAGTTGTAAAAATATTATCATTTACTCTGTAAATTTTATCCCTTACTGTTTAATTGAAGGAAATTATGATTTCAAAACTACTAAAATGAGTAATAAAGTTAATCATTTAATTGTTGGCTTGCCTGACAGCAGTGTTAGGCGCCATCACGACCTTTAATGGATTTTGGATCGTGACATAACCTCAAGCTGAAAGCAGTGACGAGCTCGAAAGAAGGTCAATGCCTAACACCGATAATTAATACCAACACAGACTTGATAGATGCTAGTAACAGTAAATAACTCAAAAGCTTTCATGATGAACTCATTTACAAGTACGGGGAACTAGACATGCTTTACAAGTATAACAGTTAAAGCCCAAATCTTTCACGGAATCACTAAAATGTGAGTTTCTTAGAGTACTGTGATTTTTCCAAACTTTCACCAATAGATAAAACTTTTCATTTACCAGTTAGCACAGGAAAGTATATCTCTATGCCTATATATCAAATATACATGGCAAGCCAATAATATCACAGTGAAATCATCAAGTACACTCACTTTTAGCACACTCAAGGTACCTGACTCAAATACCCCTCTCCATCACACACAAAATCACTCAGCACTCTAAGGGTGCCTAGCTCAAAAGCCCCTCACCATCACACACACAATCACTCAGCATTATACGGGTGCCTGCCACAAATGCCACTCACCAAAGTACGTGTATATCACTGTGCCTGCACTCACTATAATATCAGACTTCGGAGGGGAGGATCTTGGCCCAAGCGCTAATCAATTGTCAATATGACCTGTTGAGGAGTGCAATCCGATACAAATAACAAATTGTTGCAGTGTGTAGTCCGATCCAATTATTAAATTATTGCACCGTGCAACCCGATCCAAATATCAATATGTTGTGATGTGTCATCCAATCCAAGTATAACTAACAACACGACTTTATAGCCCACATCAGTCATCAACTCACTCAAGTCTCCATATGCCAACGTCTCACAGAAATATAACCAAATTTTATAACACGAAATATCACAATGTGCCACAAATTCTGCTCAAACTCGTGTCACATACAAGGAAACCAATAACATATGAGACAACTAATCAAAAATGCACAGAAATAGATATATAACATGTGGATATAACTATCATGACTGAACAGTACTGCTACGGCTAAGTCAAATAGCTTAACATGGAAAGAATAACCCTATCATGTCTCAAACAATTAAGTAGATAGCCCAGACATGATTTATAGCATGCATAATAACTCACGTAGTCATACAAATGGAGAAAACATGATATCAAAGAAGCATGATAGCAAGGCAAGGTATATAACAACCTAAGAACTACCCGGTTCATGAATACTTCGGTGCGCGCACACATGTCCGTCACCTAGCACGTGCGTCACCCCCAACACATCTCAAATTTCATAGTTCTCAGGTATAATTGACCTCAATACTAAGTTTAGATATGTTACTTACCTCGAACAAGCCAAAATAATACTATAGAAATGTCATCCCACGCGAATCGACCTTCGAACGGCTCGAAACTAGCCAAAAGCAACTCAAAATCATCAAATAATACCATAGGCAACAAACCCAAACGATAAAGGTCAAATCTTTAATGAAACACTAAAGTCAACCAAAATATAAACCTGGTCCCATACCTCAGAACCCAATTTTCTTTATAAATTCCGATAATCCATTCGAATAAGAGTCCAACCATACTAATTTTATCTAATTCCGACTCCAAATAGATGTTCAAAACTCAATTAATTACTTTAGAAAAGTTTAGACAAAAACCTCCAATGTCTATTTTAGATTCATAATCAAAATGCCAAAACCGAAGATAGAATCATGTAAAATAATCAAATCCGAGTTAAAAATACTTACCCCAATTCAAATTGTGAAAATCGCCTCCAAAATCGCTCAAATCCAAGCGTTAGATCTCAAAATGTGATAAAATAACGCAACCCTCAAAATATATAAAATCTGCCCAAGGATGTCGCATCACCGACCCAATATCCGCATCTGCAGAATCGTATATGCGGCCACCAACCCGCTTCTGCGAAAATGCCTCACCTCAGCCACTATCGCTTTTGCGACAACTGTTGCGCTTCTGAGCTCAAGTGACCGTTGCGCTCAAGTGACCGCTTCTGTGGTCTTCTCCTCTTCCAGACTTGCTTCGCTTCTCTGCCCACTTGTCCACATCTATGGACACCGCACCTGCGCTTATAGCTCTGCAAGTGTGACCACAACAGATCCTTGCCAAAAACTAGCATTAACCAACATGTTCCAAAATTATCTGAAACCCGTTCGAAACTCACCCAAGCCCCTCGGGACCCCGTCCAATCATGCCAACAAGTCCCAAAACATAACAAAGACCTACTCGAGGCCTCAAATCCCGCAAAATGAGATCAAAACCATGAATCATCGATCAAGAGCAATCTTTTAAGTTCATAAACTTAAAACTTCGAACCAAGCGTCCGATTCAAACCTAACTAACACGAAATATGACCAAACTTTTCACACTAGTCCCGATGACAGAACGAACATATTTCAACTTTTGGAACAACGATCCGAACTCGCTAACATCAAAGTCAACTACCGATCAAACCTATGAACTTTCCAACCTTCAAATTGCCAACTTTCGCTAATTATATCTAAAATCTTCTAGAAACATCCAAATGCAAATCCGGGAATACGCCCAAATCCAAAATCACCATCCAGACCTAACAGAACCATCAAAACTCTGACCTAAGGTCAAATATATAAAAGTCAAACTTGGTCAACTCTTCAAATTTAAAGCTTCTAAAATGAGAATCATTTTTCCAAACCAATCCCGAGCCACTCGAAAACCAAAACCGATGATACACGCAAGTCATAATATATCATATGAAGTTACTCATGACCTCAAACCACCGATATGAATGCAAATTCTCGAAAGGATCGATTGGGTCGTTACATTCTCCCCCACTTAAACATACGTTCGTCCTCGAACGTACCAAGAGTCGTTTCAAAGCCGTCAAATCACCATATAATCTCACCATACACATTCCCATTGGTGATACCATGTCACTCCAATCCATATAAGCCCGACAACACAACCTAACTGAAGTTCCTGACTTCAACCTAAGTCTATAAACTTTAGAACCCAATCTCCAACATCCGAAATTTATTTTAAGACCCTATTATTGGATATATACAGTGTATAAGTCCCGAACAAGATGTATCAAGCCTTAACTATAACCCATATACCACATAACGCAGATACTTATAGCAATAACTTCCGACCATTATAGTTGCTCAATAATAAACTTGGTAACGGTAACAAACCTCATCTCAAATAAAACCTTGTTCTAAACCTCGTACACTACCAAGGATGAAAGAAACACATAGAAACACAAAACCACTCATCATACCAATAAGTCATGGAGCTCTCTCAGCCTCCAAGAACCACAGTCAAATTCTAAGCTTACTAATAAGATTACTCTTTCAAAAATACCTTAATCAAATAAGATATCACTTATTCTAGGTCCAATAACCTCATCTCGTCCAGTACAAGTTGCTCGACCGACATGCCACACCGGCACCACCTTGAGACACATATCGTGCACCAAACAAGCAAGAACTTGAATGCTCCCAATAATGGTAAGAGAATCAAACAAGAGAACTATCCCACAAGCTCAACAGATACCACCACAAGGCGCAATTTTATGACCCATCACATAATGAGAAACAAAACACACAAAATAAGCATAGAGGATCATATTCCAACATAACTCTGCTATGATACGTGACCCAATCCAAACATCGATCCACATGAAATACCTTGAGCCATGATGTTCCCAATCAACAACCATATAGAGATAAACAACAAACATGCGAAGTGCATGATCATAACCATGGAAAAACGAATAGCACAATATACCATAAACATGAAGACCATAACCAAGGTGCAATCAACCATTCAACACCCCAAGAGCTATCTTGCTCGAATTCCTCCACAAGGCACAAACAAAACCGCATCATGTGTGTAAATAACCAGTAGTCTCACAACCCATCATAGCATAGGATAGTAATACATGGAACATATCAGACACGAATAAGATCAACTCTAACGGATGACACACTCTTCAAAAATAGCTTCGGTGAGTAAACAAATCTGACCCGGCATTGAATACACACCCTCATTAGGCGTACCAGTGGCCACCAAATCAATTCTGATCCTCCCAAAATAGGTAGATTACCTTCGAAAATTCCATAATAACCTATCCATTTCACATACACTCAGTTGACAACCTCTTAACACACCTTCATCGTCCACAACCAAGGAACAATCTTCCTCTGAGAATCCTTGTAGTCTTCAATTCCCTAGAATATAAGAATCTCTATGTCCCATCCCAACTCCATCACTCAAATGACTTGCACATTCCTCGTGCACAATTATCTCACGATAAATACTTCCATAATTCTTCTGTGCCACATAGCAAAATTCTGAACATCAACAGTCGATCAACCAGGCGATTGTCGTAATATTAGTCAAGCATCATCAAGTCAAAACATAGTGCGCCTTCTGAAATGCGCACCCTTCTCAGGTAATACCAGATAGTGCCAACATTATTCTAACACCTGAAACCATTCATGTTGTCTAGAACTCATGACCTTCCCTTCAAAACTGAACCGCAATCTTGACACGCAAACCTCAATCCCACATGTCGCACCGCATCTATCATGCCACCAAATGAAAATATGAGAACCCTATCATCAACTCTGAATCACAATAATGATACACATTTCGTCAGCTAGAAACCTTCCACTTGACCCCATCCAGGAGAAAATGACCACATGCAACAAAAATCTCTCATGCCTGCAGAAAACATCCATCCAAAGTCATGGCCGAATTCATCAAAAACTCGTCGAAACTCGTTTGCACATAATCAAGTCATCAGAACTGAATCCTTCTAACTCAACCAAGTCAGGCAGATCCCCCAGCCAAAGAGTATTGCCATAACACACCTACAAAGCCTCGCCACCCAAAAGAGCCAAAAAAAATGATCAACTTTATTACCATGCCGACACAACCACTACGGAGTTGACCCATTTCCTCTAGTCCCTCTCGACTTACCTTCAAGTTAACACTCCTCCTTGCCAGTACACTATGATACTTAATCCAAAGCTCATGCCAAGATATCCTAACATGAAACCACGTCGTCCTAAGGACCATAAACCACTGTATTCCGTCTTAAACACCTAATAGTACCGCAACCAAAATGCCCAATCTGAAGAGATCTTTTGTGATTATGAAGCTATTTCTTCAACCTCTCAAATGCTGAAATGTAGAATCTAAAATGATACAGAAATACCACAAGTCCTGACACCTTCCAATGTTAATCTTCGATCTTAGACATTTATAAACCCGAATAATCCTCAAATACCATACATGAGATATGAACGTATTATAATCTTCTCGAGATTCATCCACTCGGCTCCAATATCCAATGCACTGCCCATACGAGCCTAAAGACTTGTACCCCATTCGAATACAAACACCTAAGGAAGTAACTCTCATCTCTTAAGCAACCGAGCGAATCCATTCTCCTTGAACACTACGTCCACCACTAATAGCAAACCCGAATCACTTAAAGATATTTATATATCCATAAAGTGTAAAACATCATACCTTCCGAAATTTCCTTACTCGAGTCATACTCGAAATAAACCTCTTCAAGTCATAATCAATACACATGTATGCTTCAAACCAAAACTAACATAACACATGACCATGCAATCTGATCGTCGATAGTAGACTCCCCCACTTAGGTCGAAGCCATATAATATAACATATGATAACCCACAACACTATTACTCTATAACTACCATAATCCCGCACAGTAATTCAACTAAATCCTTTATATGCTCATGTAGCTCTAATCATAAAGTACCTTAAATCATCCGCTAAGCACATCTCCATCCTCAAGACAGCCCTGCGAACTTCCTCAAGCGATATGAACTCAAATTGCAGCACATAGTCTACTATTAGAAAGGAAACTCTCTACATAAACATTATAAGGGTCACACAACCTCAGAACATCCCGTAGGATATAACCCACCTGCTTAGCCTCAAACTAGCATCTCTCTATGCCCTATCATGGCCACAACCACTATGTAATCACTTAATCCTCCCGAGACTAAGCTCGTCAACCAGACATAAAAATCCATTTCATTTCGCAAATGAACAACATGAAGGACCCCTTAACACGCCCATAACTCGAGACAATACTACACATCAAGACAAAAATCAAACATCCACAACCCTTTACGCCCCAAGCAAACCTTTCTCATCATATCCAAACTATCTAAATATAGCCCTTTCGTCACATAGTACTCATCATATAGCTATCTCAACCACTCACTGAGTCATCTATACCACTTCTTGGGAAACTAATAGACATATAAGTAAAAAAGCACATACTCACACAACTGAAACCACCGAGCACAAGCTGCGGTCTAAACCCGGCCTCAAGTCTTCCAGGTTATCCCATCACCAACACATAAAAAACATATATCGCACCTCATCCATGACATCATAAGTCGTCGATGCACAGCTAATACCGAGCGCTCAACATAATATACGAGTGAGTGGAAGGAATTCAAAGAGATACGCTTCAATCTGAATCAATGCTGTGCGATAAAGAAAGAAAGATAGGAAATTTTTTCTACATGCCTTGTAGCCTCTCGAAGATAGGTATGAATGACAACATACTGATCCTCAAGACTCTACTAGACACTTGCTCATGAGTCATAGAACCTATGAACCTAGGGATCTGATACAAACTTGCCACGATAACCAATATCCGTTTAGTCGTGATGGCACCTAACCCAACCCGCTAGGTAAGCCAAATAACAGTCAACATAATTTAATGAAATTAATATAAAACCAATAAGTGAAGTAACTGAATTTTAATACAATAACCCAAGGATTGGTAGTACAAGTCATGAACCACTAAGATTTAGATTTACAAAGCTGGTATGAAAATAAATACAACATCTGTTTGAAATATACATAAAAAGAATTTGAATCCAACACTACCAAGGACAAGTGATAGCTACGTCCGAAAAGCGGGTATGTATTTAATGCAAGTTCCCGCCATTTACAGCAACATTAGCTCCAAGATCTGCACGCAAGGTGTAGAAGTGTAGTATGAGTACAACCGACCCCATGTACTCAATAAGTAACAAACCTAACCTCAGGTTGAAAACAATAACGATTTCAGAAGAAGGTTAGTGACTAACACCAATAATTAATAACAGCAAGGACTTAATAAATGCCAGTAATAGTAAATAACTCAAAAGATATCATGATCATCTCGTTCACAAATATGGAAAACTAGACATGCTTTATAATTATAACAGTTAAAGCCCATATCTTTCACGGAATCACTAAAATGTGAGTTTCTTAGAGAACTTTAATTTTGCCAAACTTTCAACAATAGATAAGACTTTTCATTTACCACTTAGCATGAGAAAAATACATCTCTATGCTTATATGTCAAGTATACATGTCAAGTCAATAACACCATATTTCCATCTAGCATAAGAGAAATACATCTATATGCATACATGTCGAATATAGATGTTAAGTCAATAATATCACAGTAAAATCATAAAGTACACTCACTCCTAGCATACTTAAGGTGCCTAGCTCAGATGCCTCTCTCCATTACCCCAATTTGCTTTCTCAAATCCAATTGGATATCAATTCAAACAGTTGATATGAGCTCAAGTTGGGTTTTCCCTATCTCTAGTTCAAACCTTTTAATTAGACTAACCAAAACCTTAACTAGCCCAATTTTTTGTTAGCCAATTTTTCCTAGACTAAGTCCCTATTTCTTAAGTGAGAACCAAGTCAAATAGGCATAAATCAATGTTTGTAACCATTAATTCTAGAAATAATGCATAAACAAAGCTAAACAATAAACACCCAATCATAAAATAAACATTAAATTAATGACCCAAAAGGATTACACACTAGGGTTGGGTCACAACCCTAGATAAAATCTAGCTACTCATATTAGAAAGTGAAGAAAACAAATAAGAAGAACTAATTAAAGCCATAAACTAAGATTAAATTGATAAAACTAATGTGTCTTCACCCAAAATAGTCGCTACTTTCCCAAAACAGTAAAATAAAACCGCTATTGCTCAAAACAATACAAAACTTGCCCTAAAAAATGTTTCTCGTCTATTTATAGTGCCTTAAAATTCGCTAACAAAAATTCCCTTCAGAGGTTCTGCGGCTGCACAATTCCATGTGCGGTTTTGCTTGTCTTCTGCAGTTGGAGAGCTTCTGCAGCCCTATAATTCCATTTGTGGCTGCACTTAAACTTCTGCGGCCATACTTTTTCTTTTGCGGCTGCACTTTTGGAAAGGCTTCACACGTGGTCATTTTGCACCTTCTCTGAACTTTTTGAATTCTTGTGAGTGAGACCAAGTTATACGGTCGCACAATTTGAAATGCGGACTACACTTGTTAGCAATCTTCTGAGGCTTAGGTATCTGCTCTACGACCGCATGTGTATTTCTGCGGACCGTATTTTCTTCTGCGAACCTCAGTTTGGCCTGCTGCACTCCTTCTTGCCTTTTTAAGCTGGGATACTCCTTTTTGAGTTAGAATTCTTCGTAAAGGTCCAATTCTCCAACACGAAGCAATTTTGTATAATTTTATTAGCTTTGGGAACAAGAATCAATACTTTCGGACTAAAACTATAGCAAGAAGGTACTAATAAGTGGTTAAAATCTACAGTTATCATTAACTACCATCAATACCAATTTTAGATATGTTACTTACCTCGAATAAGCCAAAACAATACTCTAAAAATGCTACCCCGCGCAAATCGACCTCCAAGTGGCTCGAAACTAGCCAAAAGCAACTCAAAACATCAAATAATGCCATAGAAAACAAACCCAAACGATATATGTCAAATCTTTAATCAATACTCAAAGTCAACCAAAAAGTCAACCCGAACCCACACCTTAGAACCCGACAAAACTAACAAATTCCTATAACTCATTCGAATACGAGTCCAACCATACAAATTTCATCCAATTCCAACTCCGAATCGATGTCCAAAACTCAATTAATTACTTTAGAAAAGTTTAGACAAAAAATCCTAATTCCTCTTTTAGATTCATAATCAAAATGCCAAAATCGAAGATGGAATCATGTAAATAATCAAATTCGAGTAAAAAATATTTATCTCAATCTAAATTGTGAAAATTGCCTCCAAAATCTCACAAATCCGAGCTCTAGATCTCAAAATGTTATAAAATAACTCAACCCTCGAAATATATAAAATCTTCCCAGGGATGTCGCATCTGCGATCCAATATCCGCTTCTGCGGAATCGCATATGCAGCCACAAACCCTCTTCTGCGAAAATGCTTCACCTCACCCACAATCGCTTCTGCGACAATAGTTGTGCTTCTGCGCTCTAGTGACCGCTCCTGCAGACACGTGGATGCGCCCAACATTCCTCTTTTGCGGTCTTCTCCTTTTCTAGACTTGCTTCGCTTCTACGCCCACTTGTCCGTATATGTAGACACTGCACTATGCCCATAGCTCCGCAGGTGCGATCACACCAGATCCCTGCCAAAAACCAGCATTAACCAACATGTTCCAAATTGATCCGAAACTCACTCGAGCCCCTCAGGACCTTCGTCCAATCTTGCCAAAAAGTCCCAAAACATAACACAGACCTACTCGAGGCCTCAAATCCCGCAAAATGACATCAAAATCATAAATCGTCGATCAAGAACAATCTCTTAAGTTCATAAAACATCAAACTTCAAACCAAGCGTCCTTTCAAGCCTAACCAATCTGAAATCTAACAAAACTTTGCACACAAGTCCCGAATGATAGAACGAACATATTCCAACTTTCAGAACAACCATTTGAACTCGCTAATATCAAAGTCAACTCCCGGTCTAACCTATGAACCTTCCAACCTTTAAATTGCCAACATTCGCCAATTAGAGCTAAAACCTTCTATAAACATCCAAATGAGAATTTGGGCATACTCCCAAGTCTAATATCACCGTCTGGACCTAACGAGACCATAAAAACTCCAATCCGAGATCAAATACATAAAAAATCAAACTTGATCAACTATTCTAACTTAAAGCTTTTAAAATGAGAACCATTCTTCCAAACCAATCCCGAGCTACTTGAAAATCAAAAGCGACACGCAAGTCATAATACATCATATGAAGATACTCATGACCTCAAATCACCGAACTGAATGCAAATATTCAAAATGAACGGTCGGGTCGTTACAAAAAGAATATTACCTAATCGAGGGTCTTTTCAAGCTGAATGTAATTGTTGTTCAAATAAACAAAGTTGAATCTTCTTCTTACTTACTTGAGTCAATTAAGTTATTACATGAACATTTAAGTCACGTCAACTTTAAAACTATGCGAAAAATAATTAACTTGAAAGTGTTACCTAAGTTTAAATATAAAGAGTCAAATATGTGGAATCAAAGTATATCGCATCTGTATAAGTAGTTGAAAGAAATTTTAATCCTTTAGACTTAATTCACATAGATATTTTTTATATGAAGTCAATACCATCTCATTGTGAAACAAGTATTTCATAACTTTTATTGACGATAGTACTAGATATTGTTATACTTACTTATTTAGTAGTAAACGTGAAGCAATTGATGTATTAAAACAATACAAAAATAAAAATAAAACGCACTAAAAAAAATAAAATAATGAAGTGATAGGAGTGGAGAATATGAAACTTGTTTAAATATATTTGGAATATNCAAATGTCAAATATATATGGAATCAAAGTATATCGCATCTGTATAAGTTAGTTGAAAGAAATTTTAATCCTTTAGACTTAATTCACATAGATATGTTTTATATGAAGTCAATACCATCTCATTGTGAAATAAGTATTTCATAACTTTTATTGATGATAGTACTAGATATTGTTGTACTTACTTATTTAGTAGTAAACGTGAAGCAATTGATGCATTAAAGCAATACAAAAATAAAAAAAATGCACTAAACAAAAAGAAAAAAAATGAAGTGATAGGAGTGGAGAATATAAAACTTCTTTAAATATATTTGGAATATGATATTATTCACCAAACAACGTGCCCTTACTAGCTACAATCTAATGGAATTGCGAAAAGAAAAAAAGAAAAAACACTTTAAAGGAAATAGTGAATACCTTGTCGATAAGTTCTGGTTTACCCAATAGCTTTGTTAGGGAAGCTATTCTTACATCTAACCTATTAATCGAGTCCCCCCTTAGAAAAATACAATCTATTCCATATGATAAATGGAAAGGAGAAAGCTCAACTTGACATACTTCAAAATATGGGGGTGTTTAGCTAATGTACAAGTTCCTAAACTCAAAAGGGTAAAATAGGACCGAAAAACTATTATTGTGTTTTCATTGGATACTGCAACCAATAGTAAGGTATATCATTTTCTAGTTCATAAATCAGTAAATCCAGATATTCACACTAAATAAGATAATACAATCAGATAATATTGAATTTTGTGAAATTATATATCCATATAAAAAGAAATGTGAGTCGTCTAGCGAAAGTCTAAGCAACCTGGGGAAGAAACAAAAAAAAATACACCTAATAAGGATAATCCAAGACATAGTAAATGTCAAAGGACATCTACTTCATGTGGACTAGATTTTCTAAAATTCTTATTGGAAAATGAGCCTTAAATATTTAAACAAACTATGTCATCCTCGGAAGCATACTTTTGGAGAGAGGAAGTCAACAGTGAGATGAAATCCATTTTAAATAACCATACTTGAGAATTGGTTGGTCTTCTTCTACGGAACAAATATTTAGGTTCTAAGTAGATTTTCAAAAGAAAATGAAGAGTTGATTGCACTATTGATAAATATAAGGCAATACTTACCGTCAAATAGTTTAGACAACGAGAAGATCTGGGTTATTTTGATACTTACTCGCCGATAATAAGGATTACATCCATTCAAGTATTAATAGCATTGGCCAATGTGTACAGTCTTGAAATTCATTAAATGGTTGTTAAAATAAACTTCTTAAATGGAGATTTGGAGAATAAAATTTATATGGAATAATATGAAGGGTTTATGGTTCCCAAAACAAACAAGAATTTATGCCGACTTGTTAAGTAACTTTACGGACTAAAAGAAACATCCAAATATCAGCATTCGAAATTTGACCAAACAATATTGTCAATGGTTTCAAAATTAATGACCATGACAATTATATTTACATTAGAATACAACTAATCAAGTAGTTATTGTTTGTTTATATATGGATGATATGTTGATAATGAGTAACGACACTGCTCACATAAATACTACTAAGCGCATGCTTACTAGTAAGTTTGATAAAGACTTAGGAGTTGACGACTTAATATTGGGAATCAAAATCCATAAGACTACTCATGGTCTAGTATTATTATAATCTCATTACATTAAAATGGTACTTGAAAAGTTTTAATATTTGGATTTCAAAGTTGCAAGAACTCCAGTTGATTTAAACCATACTCTTGAAAAGAACAAAGGCCAAAGTAAGTCTCAATTGAACTATGCTCAAGTGTTGGGAAGCTTTATGTATATCATAAAGTGTACACGATCTGATATAACTTGTGTGATGAGTAAACTACATCGATACACAAGTAATCGCAACAAAACTCATTGGATGGCAATGAATGAGTTTTGGATAGTTAATATACCCAACATTATGTTTTGCACTATGATAAGAATCTTGCGGTTATTGAGGGGTATAGTGATGCAAATTGGATCACTAGATCAACTGAAACTAAAATCGCAAGTGAATATAATTTTACCATTAATGGCGGAACAGTGTCTTGAAGCAGATATGCATTGCCCGCTCTACAATGCAGATTGGGTTCATAACTTTAGAAAAAAATGGTAAAGAAATTGAATGACTTCAGAATTTCTTAAAAGACATTGCATTTTGGCCCAAGCCATTGGACCCTATATATATACATTGTGATAGATAATCAGCAACAGAAAAGGCTAGGAGTGTCTGTAATGACCCGGCCGATCGATTTGAGTATTGTAACCCCGTTCATCTATTTACTTCTCAATTAATGCTTTACAACTATTTTATGACTTACCGAGTTAGTTGGTTCGGGTCCGGAAGGATTTCAAAGTGAAATGAGACACCTAGTCTCTTAATTGCAAACTTAAGTTGAAAAAGTTGACCGGATATTGACTTATATGTAAACGACCTCGAAATTTAATTTTGATGATTCCAATAACTCTGTAGGGTGATTTTACCGTATCCGAAAAATTATTTGGAGGTCCCTAGTGGAATTAGGCTTGAAATGGCGAACGTCAAATTTTGGGAAGTTTGACCGGGGGGTTGACTTTTTGATATCAGGATCAAAATCCGATTCTAAAAATTTTAATTGGTATGTTATGTCATTTGTGAATTGTGTGCAAAATATGAGATCAATCGGACTTGATTTGGTAGGTTCCGACGTCGTTTGTCAAAACTTGAAATTTCAAAGTTCATTAGGCTTGAATTGGGGTATGATTCATGGTTTTTGCATTGTTTGAGGTGATTTGAGGGTTCGACTAACTTTGTATAATTTTATGGGACTTGACGGTATGTTTGGTTGAGGTCTTGGAGGCCTCGGGTGAGTTTCGGATGGTCAACGGATCAATTTTGGACTTGGCATTCCAGCTGAAGAATGTTGGTTTTCTGTGAGAGGTTTCCTTCTACGCGAACACATGAGAATGTCCTCGATCGCGTAGGCTTGTTTGAAGCAGTGACGATTTGGTTCTTCACGATCGCATGAAGAGGGTTGCGATCGCGTAGCTGTGCGAGTTTGTTATTCGCGAACGCGTGAAGAAGATCGCGTTCGCGTAGAGTAAGTGGAGTAGAAGTAGAGGTCACGCGTTTTTTGCTTCGTGATCGCGTGGACGATTCCGGGTTCGCGTAGGCCTGTGAGGGTGAGCTTCACGATCATGTGAAAAAGTCCGCGATCGCGTAGGGTAAAATCTGGGCAGTGGAAATATGTGCTTCGCGATCGCGTGTTGTTGTTCACGATCGCGTAGAGCAAATTACTGGGCAGAGAGTTTAAGTTATGCCATTTTTACCGATTTGGAGTTCGAATAAAGCGATTTTTGGGAGACTTTCAGAGAAAACAAAGGGTAAGTGTTCTTAACTCAATATTGATTAAATTACCCGAATCCATGGTTGTTTTTAGCATTTATTGGGTGAATTAAGTTGGAAAATTTAGAAAACTCTATTGGTTTAATTTGAAGATTTGAGGGTCGGGTTGAGGTCGGATTTTGGTAAAATCGGTATGGTTAGACTCGTGGTTGAATTGGCTTTCAGATTTTGTAACTTTTGTCAGGTTCTGAGATGTGGGCCACACAGGCGATGTTTGAGCTAAATTTCGGATTTTGTCGGAAAACTAGTATTTTCTTATGGAATTAATTCCAATAAATTTTATTGACTGAATTGAATTATTTATGGCTAGATTCGAGTCATTTGGAGGCCAATTCACGAGAAAAAGACATTGTAGAATAAAGAATTACACGGCTTGAGGTAAGTATCAATTTTAAATTTGGTCCTGAGGTTATGAAATCTCGTATTATGTGTTATGTGATTGGTTTTGAGGTGACACGCATGCCCTATTGGTCCTGGGCGTGCACTGTAGGAATTGTGACTTGGTCAACTTCCATGGGACTGTGTAGTTGAATTATCTATTGATATCTGTACATTCTCTACGTGTTAGGTTAAAATTGAGCCAAGACTCGTATTAAAAATCATGCTTAGACATATGTTGTTATTATTGGTAGCCACCGGGGCCATTTCTGTGGTTGAATTATATGTTCAAACTGTAATTTCATACTCAGTCGTGTTTATTCATTTCATATCATATCTCAGTCTCTGTTGCTATTTATTAATACATCATATTATCAATTTTGGGTTGATTATCATGATTTCTGAGAGCCCGAGAGACTGGAGAGGTTGATGATTGAGTAAGGCTGAGGGCCTAATTGTGAGGATATTTATGAATCGGACTGCACACCGCAACATGTTTTTATTGATTTATGCCATGATTGGCTTGATATAACGCTCGAGCTGAATGAGCCCCTCCAGAGTCTGTACACACCCCCTAGTGAGCGCAGGTACCTACTGAGTGCGAGTGCCGAGTGAGAGTGTCGAGTGATGAGTGACTGTGAGGAAAGAGTGACTGTGAGGAAAGAGTGACTGTGAGTTTGGAGTGAATGGGAGGACTGAATGACTGTTACTCTAAGAGGATGCATTGATTTCATTATTTGCTGCATTTCAGCTGTCATATATCACTATTTTTGGAAATTTCGGAAAAAAACATTATTGTCTGTTTCGGTTAAACTTGATATGAAATTTCAGTGAAATCTTAAATGTTGAACTTGAGAGCATGCCTACTCTTTTATATTGGAAAGTACTGTATTTGAACTTACCTGAGAAGCTCGTCACTACTTTCAGTTCTTTATTTATTATTATTATTTACTGGGTTGGTTGTACTCATACTACACTCTGCACATCGTGTGCACATCCAGGTAATCCCAGATACAGTGGGTGTTCATTCTTTCACATAGTCGATTTTTCATAGATTCAGAGGCAGTTGTCATGTTTCACAGACCTTGTCTCTCCTTCCCTATCTTTTTGTTTATTGTATTTGGTCTCAGATTATTATAGATGCTTATGTACTCAGTGACACCAGATTTTGGGAGTGTGTGTATCGGTATTTGCGAGACTTTTGGATTGTGTTTAAATATTATATTTTCAAACTTAAAAGAAATTGTGGTTTATTGAGGTTGTCGGCTTGACTAATATCGAGATAGGCGCCGTCACGACAAGTTAGTATTTTGGGTCGTGACACCAGGATGGGGAAAATGATTATTATGGTGTGATCAAAGAGATTCTAGAATTATCATATTCAGGTTGGCCAAATAAGAAGATCATATTTTTTCGATGCAAGTGGTTTGACCCAACACATAGAAGAGGTACAAATGTACACTCGCAGTACAACATAATTGAGGTTAATAAAAAGAGGGAGTATGATCGCTATGATCCTTTTATAATTACAAAAAAAGTTAGGCAAGTGTATTATTCTCCATATCCATTACGGAGGAATAAGACTGATTGGTTGGTTGTAATCAAAACTAAGCCTGTTGGTAGGGTGGAAGTTGAGAATGTTCTAGATGTTGCTTACCAAAACGATACCTCAAGTGTTAACCAAATGGTGGATGATCAGTTAGAAAATGACTTG